>JAJOOR010007333.1:0-71161 GCA_036250505.1 Solanum acaule | reverse complement strand
CAAGGTTCCATCAGTTCCAGCCCCAAAATCGAAAGATTTCTCCGTGGAATTCGTCACCAGGTATGTGGGATTTCACTAGTGGGTTCCTTTCTCCCATTAGGTCCCTAGAATTCAGTCAGATTCTTGATTCCATGATTATGAACAGACCTAAGGTGTCTAGAATTTCAACAAATCATCATGAATTAGTTAATTAAATGTTCCAAATCAGATTATCATGTTATTACATCGTTTCTCGCATGAATTTCAGAACCCTAGCTATGTATTTCTTTAGTTCTTGAATTACACATGCTAGGTCAAATATTTCAGTATTCAGTTATACATGCCCCAGTTTATGAATGCATTACTATCAGATTAATTGTTGCATTCGCATGTTCAATTTTGAGCTATCTAGTATTACAGAAATTCAGTCATAATGTGTTAATCACTTAATCTATTGGGAGTAGCATAATACCGAGTTAGACTAGGGTTCAGCGTACACATATAGTCCCAGAACTACGAGCCACGTAGGTGTAAGTCCCCTCTATGGGAAACATTAGTTTAGTGATCACGCCAGCATGCCTCTATACCTCTGGCAGGGTATATTGGGTTCTCTCGATGGGGCGTATACATCGAACTCCACATTTAGCTCATGTGGTTTTATGTTGGTTATTAGTAGCTCCCACAGTTCAGTCAGACTCTTTTGTGTTGACCATATTTCAGTACAGTCAGTATTCAGTCTCAGCATGTTATAAATTTGGTCATTGCATCAGTTAGCTCAGTATTCAGTATGTTCAGTATCTATATCATGTTCAGATTATTTCATTACTTTATTGCTTTGTTCAGTTATATGTTATTTTAGTTTTACTCTATCCTACATGCTCAGTACCTTTCAAGTACTAACGCATACGTGCGCTACATCTTCTCGTGATGTAGGTTCAGGTTCTCAGCATCCAGATCACGCTTAGATCGATTCCTGATCCCCAGTTCAGCAGAATCAGTGGTGAGTCCTCATTCTCCGAGGACAATAGTCATGAGTTTCTTTTCAGTATTTTAGTCCTTTAGTTTCAGTATTGCTAGACTTAGCTTGGGCCTGTCCCAGCATTTCTAGTCAGTTAGAGGCTATTTTCAGACATAGTTAGATTCAGCTTAGTATTGAGTTAATATCTTCTTTGTATTAAACTCATCAGTTTTTCATTTATCTTAGTTATAGTATCTGGGTATTCCCTATCCTTTCATTTTATTTATGATTTAGCTTCCGCGTCAGTTTATTATCTTTATTATGCTCGTGATCATGCTAACAGGGTTAGCTTGGGATCACTTGTGGTCCTAGGTCCCGTGTCCGCGTCTCGGGGGTAGCTTGGGGCGTGACACAATATTTCTTGAGGGTAAATTGCATAGATCAACAAAAATTGATGCAACAATGACTATGGATAACTCAACTTCAAAAAGAGAAGATTATCTAGATAATTAATATGTACCCATTTTCATAGTAATAAATAAACTTTTGCAACAACTTCTATTTGATAAGAATTTCAATGATTTTCTGTTGCACAAACTATAACTTGGTGCTCAAGCTGTGAAAAGTCTCAAACTGTTGGAGAAAAAAGCTAATTTTTTTTTTGAAAGAGTCCATTCTAAATTTAGTAAGTACTCCCGTGTTTCTAATTTATATGTTCTACTTTTATTTTTATTCATCTTTGAATAGAATGTTCATTTTTCTTGGGGTTAAGGGTGCATCTTTAATACCACAAAGTTCATAGGCATTTATATATATTCTACATATCGTTAAATTAAAAAGTCTTCTTTTTTAAAAAATAAAATCATACCAAACTAAAATTAGACAAATCTATATCTATCGTTTTTATTTATTTATTCTATACTACCTTAAAAGAATGAACTACCTAACTTAAATGTTAAATTATTATAATACCCATAACTTAAAACATCAAATTTAGTATATCTTTTATATTGTATATTGTATTATATTTACTTATGCATATTATATTATATAATATTAAAGGCAGATACATTTTCACATTGAGGGTTTGTGTCCAATGTGCTTTAACTTTTCCGAAGAGTTGTCACCTTTTCGAAGTGCTGTGACTTCGCTACAGGGTTGCGACTTTTACTAAGAGTTGTGACTTTTTTACCAAAAGTTATGACTTTTCCGATGTGTTGTAACCTTTTTGAATGATTATTACTTTTCTAAAGGGTTGTACTTTTTTTGTAAGGCACAATAAGCATTTTCTTCGTACGCTACCCTTTGTTCGCTGTAAAAAGAGGGGTTTCCTCAAATTTTTAAACTTCAATTTTTAAAATTTCTTCATTGTTGTTATTCTTCTTCTTCTTAAAACACCCAATTTAGTATATCTTCTATATTTTGTATTATATTTATTTATATTATATTATATTAAAAGAAGGCACCATTTTAAATTGAATGGTTATGACTTTTCCAAAGAGTTGTGATTTTTCCGATAAGTTGTGACATTTCCGAAGGATTGTGACTTTTATGATAAGAAAAAATGTGCATATGCTTGTACAACACTTTGTTAACTATAAATAGAGGGGATTCATCACATTTTTTAACTATGATTTTCTAATAATTTCTTTTCTTCTCTTCTTAAAAACTATAGTTTGATTTCCACACGTTGACAATCTCAAAGTTTAGTGAAATTAGAATACTCACTCATATGAATTTTAAATAAATATAATACTCCAACTAAAAATATCAAATTTAGTATATCTTCTATATTTTATATCAACATTTATTTATATTATATTATATTATATTATATAAAAAATAAGAACTCCAAGTCTCGTGTAACTAAGAGATCTTACGAGTGACTAACTTTCATTAGTAATCATAAGAAAATTTACATCCCTTATTCATATGAATTTATACTTTATCATTCAGTTTATAATTATTTACTAACTATTATTTGTTAATAATATTCACATTATTTTTTAAATATAGTGTGGTACATGTTTTGAAATTCACGTGCAACAGACGTGCGCCAAAACTAGTTTTACCTTAAAAGCATGAAACCTAACTTGGGTTGAGAATTTTTCGATGAATCGTGATATTTCAAATAAGTATTGACTTTTCCAAAGAGTTATGAGTTTTTCAATAAGTTGTGACTTTTCCAAAGGGTTGTGACTTCTCGGAAAGGTTGATAACTCTCAACTACACTTCATCCAATTTTAAGTGTAGGAAGTCGCTAACAAGTATAAACCCAACTAAAAGTTGGGTTCGATCCAACGGGGAGTGATACAATAAAGAATTCAATTGCAAAGTAAAAACATGTCCTAATCATTTGTAGAAGAAAGGCTTCGTAACTTGAAAATAAATCACGAAATGTCAATGATTAATATCAAATGGGGGGAATTAGTGACAAATTTATGACATAATACATAACACGGGAAGTAAACAATTAGAGATCAGACCATAGGAATGTGATCAATCAAAAATTGCGTGTAACGGGTAATTACTAGTTGCTTAAAGTTGTTGAATTTCAATGGGTAGGCAAGGTTTTGGAAACAATAGCCATCTCTCAATCAACTATTGTGTTTCAAGTGAGTTCTCTCGAATCTCAACAAGCTTAACATGACCAAAAAACTCAATTCCTTAAAAAACCCACTATTTCAAGCTATGTTTGTAAAGATGGGATCAAACCGACTAAGCTCGCCGAAAGGTTCTTCGTGCCAATTTTTTGACCCTGACCTCCAATTTACAACCCACACTCCACGATAATGAAATTAATAATATAGAGTTCAGATATACATGATATATATTTATTCATTTATTTATATATTAGTTCTACTCTGTATAAAATAACATATAAAATCTGCTAATTTTAAACAGAGAAACGTACCAAGAAGACTGCAATATTTAGGAGATTTTTCATGTGTCGTTGCTCAAAATTTCATCCTCATAGACCTAGCTCATCCATCATAAATTTTATCATTCAATTGGACTTGTGTTATCACAATTTTAGGGTTATAATTTGATGCATGTACAATGTCGTACGATGAAATCATCCTCCTTTGATTTGAATCCTCTATTACATTGATCCCTTTGTCGTTGTCTCCGACCATGATCACATGATCAAGGTTTTATGTAATTTTGTTAGTATAACTCTGATACAATTAAATTCAAAGGGAGAAAGAGACATAATGTCACACCCAGAGGGTACCCCCTTAACGTAACACGAGACCTAGGATTACGAGTGACCCCAAGCTAACCCTGGACTGGCATATCTTAAGCATACATAAAGATTTAGTGAAAATAGAAGTACTGTGCGGAAGCATAACCATGACATAAAGTGAAATGATGGGGATTACCCATTCTAAGTCTGATTATATAAAGACTGAGAGTTCAATAACTGAATGATCAATCTCAAATCTAAAACTGAATCTATCTAAGTCTCAAATAAGCCTCTAAATTACTAGAGATGCTGGGACATGCCCCCAGCTAACTCAAGTAAAACTGAAACTAAACCAAAGAAAGACAGAATGGAAGACATGTGAATCGTCCTCGAAGAATGAGAACTCACCACTAATACTGTTGAACAGGAGATTAGGAACCAATCTATGCGTGATCTGAATGTTGAGGACCTAAACCTACATCATAAGAAGATGTACCGTAGAGTATACATTAGTAGTTGAAATGTACTGAGGATGCTCGATAGGATAAAGCTAAACAACATAAACATAACTGAACAAAGCAATAAAAGCAATGATGTAATCAGAACTGAATGTAAATACTGAGCTAACTGAATGCAATGACCAAGTACATAACATGATGTGCCCGAATACTGAACTGTAACTGGTAAACTTGTCAATGCACTAGAGTCTAACTGTAGGAGCTACTATTAACCGACTTAAAACCACGAGAGCTATCCGTGGAGTCTATTGTTTACTCCCCATCGAGAGGACCCAATATACCATGTTCCTTTTTGCCCAATAATGTCCATGCTTTGTCTCTAAATCCAAATACCTGAAACTCAAGGATTTTCATCAGTTATTGAGACAAAATATGCATTCGAGGACACTAAATTCAACAAAATAAAGCATTAAAAGAGTCCAAATTGTGAACTCATCAACACCCCCAACTTAAACTTTTGCTTGTCCACAAGTAAAACTCAAGTGCAGCAGTTCAAAAAGGATGTCTCAAAAAGTGCTACACAAGACTTAATCATGAATGCACATAGAAAGACTCAACTTACTCATGCAAGGATCAATTGTGTACTCAAAGATTCAAGTTGTGACTCACCATTACCAAAGAATCTCAATCTCACTATAATTGCTCTATATTCAAGTTCAAGCTCAACAAAGGTATTCAAATGTCCTTACACAAAGAATGATTTCATATTCACACACATTGGTTTAATCATTTAAAGTTCCGAAATCAAGATCAACACTCACACTCACAGAGATAAACACAATGCATGATTTCACCCATAGATTTGCCCTTATTTTCCAATCGACTTTTGTTTCAGCTCATTCAAGATCAAAAAGGGCTTTTTAAGGCTTGTAATGGGGCTGAGTGTAAAGGTACGGTCATTTAGGCTTATAGGTTGAAATCCTCATGAAATGTGATGTGAACAACACCTTCTTTCCTTTTTCTACATTATTTTCATTCAAGCTCAAAAGTCACCTCTTATTCATCTTCCATGGACCGTTGGAAACCCCATTTTCTTTGTATTTCACAACTTTATTCCACAACTTTTACTTTCTTTTTTTTCTTTTTCAATCTCTTCTTCTTTTTCATTTTTTTTTATATGAAGGGGTTCCATTTTTCTCAAAACATGGGCAAAAGGGACTTCTTTGCATTTTCTTGATTTACCTTCTCTTTTTTGCACACCCCCAACTTAGCAAATCACAAATCATGAGGATTATGGGTAATGGATCAAGAAAGGTTAAGCTTTCATCAAGTTTCTTCCAAGAAAAGGGTAAGGCTCAAGGGGCGCTCAAAAGAGGTTCACACACTCACAAGGTAAGCCACAAAACAGGTATAATTTCAAATTGGTCACACTCTTTAAAGTTGCCTAAGATCATCTCAAGAAATTGCATCACTTATTCAACTAGACCAACGTGGCAAATTCTAGGTGTCATCACACATGTTTCACCATAAGTTCATCACACAAGGCATTGACCCTAATGTCAAACAAGACTTCACACTTTTGCTAGTGTGCAATGTTCATCACAAGAGACTCAATTCGATACTTGGCTAGTCACAACAAGATGCAATGAGTCCACATATTGTCTATGCAACTTCAATTGGCCTTGTCGTAGCCGCATATTCATTTTCGTTCGATTATGAGCACTATTCGAGTCATCGGTATTGATCAAAACTAGTAGTCAAATTTGCAAGAGAACAACCATATTCAACACATAAAAGAGGTGGAATTTTTTTTCAGAAGAGTCAAACATCATTTATAATTAAAAACAAGGAGATACAAGCTCAAATATCCACAAAGGCAATGTATAACACAAATTTAGCTCAAACCCCAAATATAAACAAACAAGAATTATGACTGTCACACAAAAGGTGGGCCTCACCCCACCACAAATAATATCATTTGTCCTCAAATGAAAATAAGCTAATAATATACAAAAATAAAAGAAATAAAGACACAAAGAGAGGTAGAGAAGGGATCCTGTCTATGCAATTGCTCCGTCTGTTTGCGCATCAGTGCCTGTTGCATCAGTCTGGACTTGGGCATCAGTGCCCGGAGTCATCTCACAAGGGATAGTAGCTGCACTAGGATCGGACAAGGATGTATCCGCCAAAGAAGCCTGCACAGCTGCATCTACCATGGCCTTCTAAGACTCATTGAGGCCCTCATATAAAACTTCCTCAGCCACCTATAGCATCTCCTCATTTTTCTCTTCCTCAGATTCAGGGTCAGCTGTCTCCTCAACTTTAATCTCATCTCCGGTGGTAGCCAGAGCAAGCTGGTACATCTGGGATCTCTACCGTCCCGAAAATCATGGACATGCCAGTGGACTTCAGATGATCCACATCACTCCTCAATGCAGCAATAGCGGCCTTTAAAGCCGTCACCTCCTTGGTGGCCCCTTGGTCACACTCACATTCCGTTATCCTAGCTGCAAGGGCATCAATGGTAGCACTCAATGGTGTCACCGCATCAGCCTGGGCAGTATGAATCATACCCGAAATGGTGATTTTGAGTCTGACAACCCGACGATTAGCAGAATGGGCTAGCTGTCCTATCCAGAGTAATGAAGCCTCGGTGATCGGAGTCTGGGACACCGCAGCAGCAGTAGGTCTAGGGGGAAGTGCAGCAGCAGAAGTACTAGGAACATCAGAAGGAATAGTAGTTGAGGTACCTAAAGGCCCATGGACCAGAGTAGGAAAAAATGCCTCTGTAGGTATGGAGTTTTTCTCCACAACTAGGAAAGGGTCCATGAGGGTTGCTTTCTGCCCCTTCTCTAGCTAATCATTAAGGTACTCAGCTTCGATCCTTCGGATATAAGTGGAGGATATGGGAATCACTTCCACATCCTTATTTGCATCTCTAGGTACCCGAGACCGTCTGCATAGCTTGGTGATCAATACGAGGAAGGGAAGTGAGGTCTGGAGCTGCTTTTCATGCATGAGAATCTCTGAAGCAATAATCTTCCCTAAATGTAGGTGAGTTTTATCAATAATGCAACCTAGACAGGCTGCTTTGGCTTGTCCAAGAATAGACTCATTTTCGGATTGCATGAACGTACTACTGATGAAACAAAACCAATACCGAGGTGCTACCTTGAGGTCCTTCTTTTCAATAACAGCACCAACCTCAAGCCACTTGGGAGTGTCGTTTGAGATCAACAGATCTAACCACTTCTTCATGTTGTCTAACTTTTTACTCCTAATCATGTGCTAGCAGTCATCATCAATGTCATCAGGACGATCTAGGAGAGCATCAATAACGACATGGTCACACTTGACCTTCTTTCCCCGGAGGACTACATAGTCAACAGGTTTGAGTACTACTACTTATTTCTTTCTCTGTGGTATCAAGTTCCTATAAGAAGCATAGAACTCTCGGACCAAATTTGGAATGTATAGGCCATGGGTCTTGGTGAAGATCAAGAAATCATCATACCTGAGGCAAATCATAATCTCTAGATACCTATCAATCACTCCATCCATGGAAAAACACTTTTCCTCAATAATTGTCCTCAACCCCTCCGTCTTTAATCTATTCATCGACTTTGGAGGAGGACCCTGTACTGGGGGTGCCAACACTACTGCTTGTTCTGGGACTGGAGGAGGAGTGGTAGCCGGAGGAGTCTGGATCCTAGATGAATCATTCATTCTTTTTTAACATAGCTCTGCCCTCTGAGCTACTACCATCTCATCATCATCAGATGCCATAGTTTTAGGCTCCTGATGCTCACCCTCACTCTTATAGTTTTAGGCTCCTGATGCTCACTCTCACTCTTAGAGGTGGTAAGGTAAGTGTCACAGATGTCGTCATTGTTGGAGCTTGCCTCTGGTGATGCAGGTGCTTTGTCGTTAGCCTTGCCTTTCCCACCAGTTGTGGTGAGCTTTGTGGCCTTTCCCCTGGATGCAATTTCATCCTCATTGAGTGTAATCCCTTTTGCTTTCCCTCGGGGTGGCATGTTTCTTCCTTCAACTTTAGATCTAGCCATGTCTGCAAAACATTGGGAAAAAGTTAGAAACATTTAAGTTAAGATCATAGAAGCACAGTTGCAGACAGACTCGCCGAACTAGTCGGTGAGTCGCCGAATAGCTTTGGCGAGCCAGATCAAGCTCACCGAAAGTATTGACTCAAAATTTATGGCAAGTCGGCGATGGGAAAGGCCTTTTGGCGAATCGTCGACAACATTTTGCGAGCAAGGCTCAAGTCGCCGAAAGTTACATTGCAGAAAGTGTTCAGGGGCTCACACAAAAGGCGATCGAGAAGTCTTTCGGCGAGTCGCCAAGTACCCACAACGATCTAAGGCTTCTCGCCAAAAGTTACAGAACCCAACAACACTTAAAGCAAGAAATTAAAGGCGAGATGGGGACATTAGGTGAACCACCAAGTGGTTTGGCGAGCTTGACCCAACTCGCCAAATGACCCAACGTGCCTATTGTTACCCCAACTTCTTGAAATCAACCCCAAAACCCCCCAAAAACAAGATCAAAACATGCACAACTCAAATTCAAATGAGACCCATAACACCTATTTCCCCGGGATACTCAGACTTCTTCCAGTTTTGCCAAATTTAGCCAATTGACGACCTTTTCCCTTAAGAACGAAGTCACCCATTCCGTCATTGGGCAACTTACGTCATTTAGCACAATTACGGGCTACTCAAACTTCACCCAACTAAACTGAACAACATGCAAGAACAACCCCACAAAATTTACTTCATCTTAGAGCACAAAAAGACGGGAATTTAAACAATCTACACAATACGGGCAAGATATTCAAATTAAATCAAGCAATCAAGCGTACTAATCATATCAGAGAGGCTCAGCACACATCAACAACATAATATTTCTTGCATAAGAGTAAAAATTACTAAAAATAAATGCGGGATTCGGAAAACCAATCTTAAATGATGATAAAAATAAGATTGAAAAGCTAGGCAGCAATGTAATCTAAATCCAAGCACCAATCGATCAACTAAAATACTTATACAATGCGGAAATATCGAAAATACTAAATAGGTGCGAGCATGGGAAGATGAAATATGAGGGAAAAATGAAAGAGTTTGAAATTTAAACCTTTGGCCCTTTAATAAACCGTCCAGTTCTCGCCCATTCAGGGACGTTAGTCGTGATCACCGAACAACTTAGCGACATACTGAGTGGTCACTTACCTCACCAAGTTTTACAGGACCCTCAGTTGATGTGGGGATCCAAACGACTGACAAGATCGAGGTTGCCGACCTGATCGGCGAATCCCTAATAATTTCCTGGGCTCACCAAATTTTACAGACTCTACCTGAAAGTTGTCTTGAGTTCAACGGTGGTCTAGGTCAGGATCACCGACCTATTCGGCATTTCGCTGACTGGACTTTAGCTCGCCAATCTGCACATTTCAAACATTTCCCACACTCTAACCTGCACAATCAACACACCATTATTTCTAAAACAAAAATTAAGAAATAAAAAGGGTCTTGGGTTGCCTCCCAAGCAGCGCCTTAGTTAACGTCGTGGCACAATGTAAGTCCACCTTTAATCTTCATTCTTGGGGTTGGCCGTAGTATCACTAGGCAAACCCTTTTTAGACTGTGAGTAGACATACGACAACACTTGGTCTATTTGGGCTTCTTACAGCTGATTAATCATGGAATGAGAGGTTATCATCTGATTAATCATTAGGACATTTTCTTTTAGTTCATTCAAAACTCTATCTTGTTCTTTGATTTTGTGTAGAATGAATTAGAGAGCCACTTGATTTTGTTCCCTCTCTTACTGCTTCATCTTTTGACACTCGTGATGAGGAAGGTACTTGTCCTTCTAGTTGGACCTTGCCTCTAACTCCATAACTTTTCTAGACAAGACATCCAGCTGCATCAACAATGTTGCCCATTCTCGATCTTTCTCTGTTTCCTTGTTGGTTTTAACCATGCCATCAAGGAGTTGGGCTACTACTTCAAAAGGTTGTTGGATCAAACAACCTACAAACAGTGCATCATCAGCGCTTCCATCGTCGGGACAAAGACCTCTGTAGAAGCATTCTAGTAGCAATTTTTCTGGCATTCCATGATATGGGCACTGCTGCAGTATTGCTTTAAATCTCGACCACATCTCATGGATAGTCTCACCTCCCAATTGTTTGAACATTAGGAGGTTATCCCTAAGATTCAACAATCTCAAAAGGGGATGTTACATTTTGTAACCATTGTCACCATTGTCACCATTCACACTCATTCTTCCTGTTTCAACACACAAATAAGCAAAACAAACCTAAAAATTAAGTAAGTAGAACTATAACTAACAAGAACACAATTTAACTTAACTAGAAATTATCAACTAACACCACTCTCCAGCAGCGGTACCATTTTGATTTCACGTATCAGGACACTACTTCCAGGTCAAGTGACAATGATCGTGAGTAGTAATATAACCCAACTAGTGAGTTGGGGTCGAGACCTAAAGGAGCGGTTCGTAATTGAGAATCAATAGAAAAGCATAAAAGCATTCAAGTCAATTATAGCTAAAGACATATACAAAGAAAAACATATCAAATAAAATGGTGACACAATTGTCAAGTATCAAAGGGGTGGTTTTGTAATCAACTAGCAACTACAAACAACAATTAACACGAAAATACGAATATGGAGATGGGATTCTTGGGATGTGATAGGATTATGGGATAAAATAAATAGTCGGGTAAATGTTATTGATAGTAAATTGATGTAAATTGGTAACTAAGCTAGACTTTAGTGGGGGTAAATTTTCTCTCGAACAATTTACCCCATATTAAATTGGTTTCTCTCGAACACCGATAAGCAGTAATTTAGCACAGCCTTCGCTTTAGTCCATTCACTCTCTCGAGCTGAATGTGTGGGAGAGGGTTTAGGATTCACTCTCTCGAGCTAAATCACGACAACCCAATAACCACCGACTATTGATTCAGTAGTTTTGGTTTTAAAACCTCTCTCGAGCATGTCAAAAACACAAAGATAAAATTGTATTTGTAACTACAACCCATTAAATTTAAACGGAACTACTGAACGAAATCACCTTTAAACAACAAATTAACTATCAATTAGCAATACCCAACAGTACATTCAACCAATATTCACATAATCACACCCCAAGAATTGAGGTTTTAGCTAGACATAGTAAAGATATAAAAATCGATACCGAAATGTGTTTCAATCAAGTGGGTACGATAGATATTGTCATTACACACGTCTAACATGAAGAATCTTCAATACCCATTTCCAATAGCTTAGAAATGGAAATCTTCAAATCTTCAAAGCTAAGGAACAATGTCTCCAAAATTCTAAGTTCTAAAAAATAAAATTAGTGTTTGATATTCTAAAATTCGATATTGATTGCATGCTAAACTAAAAATTCAAACTAGTATTTTTAGTTGTCAAAAAGTGTGCTCCGAAGGTCTACTCGGCACAGTTAGTCGGGATTGCCGATCCACTTGGCGATCCGCCCTTTGGTCTGGTACATCGCCTTTCTGCATTTGCCTTCATCAAATTCAAGTTCTGTAACTTTGGACGATATAGCACTGCATCACAGAACTGTTCGGTGACTCGCCGACTTCTCCTTTATCTCGTCGACTCAATTTTCTCTTTCAAAGCTTGGCACACTGGAACATTAGGTGAGACCATGGCCATTCGGTGACTCACCTAATGGTTTAGGCGATCTTCAGGTTGTCTTTTATTCGTTCTTTCAGCTGCCTTGTTCCTTTTTGCCCAATAATGTCCATGCTTTGTTTCTAAATCCAAATACCTAAAACTCAAGGATTTGGATCAGTTATTGAGACAAAATATGCATTCCAGGACACTAAATTCATCAAAATAATGCCCTAAAAGAGTCCAAATTATGGACTCATCACTTCACCATGGTAGCTAGAACCTTTTGGAAAAAGTTTCAAAATGTTGAAGTAAATTGGGGACCTCGATACGAAATTATAGACAAGGGTACTGCATGTAACCTCACTATCTCCCTCACATACAACTTAGCATAATCTTCCACCAAGTAGGACACCTTGATGAGATTGAAATAAGCGGAATTAGTCATCCGGTCCACTATTACCCATATCGAGTCATGTTGCCGCTGAGTACGTGGCAAGCCTACAATAAAATCAATGTTCACATCTTCCCACTTCCAAGTAGAAATAGTAGTTTCTTGTGACAAGACTCCCGGCCTTTGATGGTCAACCTTAACTTGTTGACAATTAGAACATTTTGCCACAAATTCCGCAATGTCCTTTTTTATTTCATTCGACCAATAGACTTCCCGTAGGTCACAGTACATCTTGGTGGCTCCCGGTGAATAGAATACCGAGAACTATGGGCTTCCTCTAAATTTTTTCTCCCTTAGACCATCAACATTTGGAACACATAACCTACCTTGATACCTTAGTACCCCATCTCCCCCTTGGGAGAAAGCTTCAACAGACTTTTTCAGTACCGCCTCTTTTAACTCAACCAATATAGGATCAAGACTTTGCTTAGACTTCACATCCATTACAAAAGACGATTCTGAACCATTATGGACCATGACACAACCCTTGGCAGAATCCACAGGTTGATCACCTAGTCGGACGAACCTATGCAAATTACGAACCAACTCTTTCTTTTCATCCTCTACATGAGCCACACTACCCATAGACAATCTACTAAGAGCATCCGCTACCACATTAGGTATGCCGAGGTGATAAAGGACACTCATATATAATCCTTTAATAATTCTAACCACCTTCTCTGACGAAGATTCAAGTCCTTTTGACTAATCACATATTATACTCTTGTGATCAGTGAAAACATCCACATGGACCCCATACAAATAATGCCTCCATATTTTTAAGGCAAATACAACCGCCGCTAATTCAAGATCATGGGTAGGATAATTCTTCTCATGGACTTTAAGTTGCCTTGAAGCATAGGAAATCACCTTACCATTTTGCGTAAGCATGTATCCCAACCCAACTCTAGAGGCATCACAATACACAACAAAACCATTTGTACCCTCCGGTTAGGTAAACACCGAAGTGAAAGTAAGTCTATCTTTCAATTCATAGAAACTTTACTCACAAGCTTCTGACCACACAAAATTAGCCTTGTTTTGAGTCAAAGCATCAACAGAGAAGAAATGGAGGAAAACCCCTCAATAAACCTCCCATAGTAACCAGCCAAACCCAAAAAGCTTCTAATGTAGGAAGGAGTTAGAGGTCTAGGCCAAATCTTGACCGCATATGTCTTCTTCGGGTCTACCTCAATACCCTCACTTGTCACAATATGACCAAGGAAAGCTACAGACCTTAACTAAAATTCACACTTGCTAAACTTTACAAAAAGTTGTTGGTCTTTAAGATCTTGCAACACAATTCTCAAATGGTCCACGTGTTCATTCTCACTCCTTGAATATATCAATATATCATCAATAAACACAATCACAAACATGTCTAGGTATTGCCTAAACACTATATTCATCAAGTCCATAAATGCCGCCGGAGCATTAGTCAACCCAAACGACATTACAACAAACTCATAATAACCATACCGAGTCCTAAAGACATTCTTAGGAATATCAACCCCTCTCACCCTTAATTGGTAGTAACCCGAATGAAGATCAATCTTTGAGAAATAACTAGCCCCTTGAAGTTGGTCAAACAAGCCATCTATCCTTGGGAGAGAATACTTATTATTGATTGTCACTTTATTCAATTGACCATAATCAATGCACATTCGACGAGACCCATCTTTCTTTCTAACAAACAACACCGGAGCACCCTATGGAGAGATACTCGGTTGGATGAAACCCTTATCTAGTGACTCCTTTAATTTCTCTTTCAACTCTTTTAACTCGGATGGAGCCATTCTACAAGGAGGAATAGAGATAGATTACGTATACGGTAAGAGGTCAATACCAAAATCTATTTCCTGCTCGGGAGGAATACTAGGTAAATCATCAGGAAAAACTTTCGGGAACTCATTCACTACCGGAATTGACTCTAGAGAAGGGGTTTTAGATTCAACATCCCTCACCCTTACAAGATGGTAAATACACCTTTTGGAGATCATCTTCTTAGCTTTATGACAAGAGACAAATTGACCTCTAGGCATATAATTTCCACCCTTCTATTCTAAGATAGGCTCATTTGGAAATTGGAATCTAACCACCCGAGTCCTACAATCGAAAGAGGCATAACATGCATGAAACTAATTCATACCCAAAATCACATCAAAGTATAACATGTCTAACTCTACCAAATCCACCAAAGTAACTCTATGGGTAATGAAACGGGACATCTCCTATAGACTCTCTTAGCCACCACAGAGTCACCAACTAGGGTAGAGACCAAAAAAGGTTCTACTAATACTTCGGGGAGCATATCAAACTTCATGGCCACATAAGGTGTCACAAAGGACAAAGTAGCACCAGGATCTAACAAGGCATACACATCAATAAGAAATACTTTTAATATACCGATCACCATATCCGGAGAGCTCTCTTTGTCACCTCGAGATTGAAAGGCATAAAAGTGGTTTTGCTTTGGGGCATTGGAGTTTGAACTGCATGGGGAAGCTTGTTTATCTTCTCTTCCCTTAACCTTGAGCATCAGACAATCTCTCATCTCTTGGCCACTATTTCCACAAGTAAAACACCCACCAGTGCCAACTAGGCACTTACCATAATGTTTTCTTCCACATTTTGCACAATTAGGCCTAGCCACATAAGAACCACTACTATTACCTCCTTGAGGTTTAGAGTTGGAAACCCTATCCTTGTTGACCCTTGGAGCACTAGATGAGACTTGGTTGGAAAACCTTTGTCTGAACCTTGGTTGACCTTGTCCATCGGACCTAGCATTGGAGAAGTTCCCATCACCAGTTCTATCTCTTTTCACCTACATATTATTTTCCTTGAGTTTTAACTCATCAATTTGTTGAGCGTAAACCATAAGCCTTGAGATATCCATGTCATGATGGAACATTGTCGTACGTCATTCTTTTTTACCAAATCGGAACGCTCGTCAAAAACCTAATCAACTTATCCCTCGAATCTGCCACCATAGTTGGAGCATACTTGGACAATTGATTGAACTTTAGGGCTTACTCCTTCACGCTCATACTTCCTTGACAAAGGTTAATGAACTCTTCCACCTTAGCTTCTCTCAACTCTCGGGGAAAGATTCTATCAAGAAATGCTGATTTGAATAATTCCCATTCAATCGAGCCCGCTCCTACGGGTCTTCCACCCTTCTACTGATCATACCATACTTGAGCAACATCCGTTAGTTGGTAGGTGGCTAACTCCACCTTCTCTTTTGAAGACACCCCCATAATAGCAAGAACTTTATAAACCTCGTCGATGAACCATTGAGTATCCTCTTCCACTTTAGAGCCATAAAATTTGGGAGGTTTCATTCGCGTAAAATCCCTAACCCTTGAATCAACCGAATTCACATTAGGATTCACCAGAGCTTCAACTTTTCTATTGGCTTGAGCCAACATTTGGATAGTAGACCTAAACTCTGCATGGGTCACATTCTAAACCAAAGGATCGATCGGGGCTTGGGGAGCTTGAGGAGGAGTTCCTTGATTCACATTGTTATCTTCCATACTTCTAGCATTAGCCCTTTGTGTATTGATATCCTGAAGACACAAGAGAATTATTAGGAAAGAGAAATCTTTTAGATTTAAACTCTAAGGCACTAATTAAGAGTAATGAAAAAGTGAAATTTCGTAAACATCTTATAGCCTCTCATTCATGAGTGTGAAGCTTCACACTCATGAACAAGACTCTACTAGACGTGGTTTATGAGACATCATCCTAGAATCATTCTAAACCTTGTGCTCTGATTACCAAGTTTGTCACAACCCAGGGGTACCCCCTAGATGTAACATGGCGTATAAAATAATGAAGGTCTCCATACAAGACACTTAGCATATCACAATATTAGCAATAGAACTATAAGAGTAAAAACACATATTCAAGTCTAAAATTTTCATAAAAGAAAAGCAGAAGTTTAGACTCTATGTCTCAACATAGCCATCTATTTACAATAATCAAATGAGAAAAGGGACACAACCCATACAACATAGTCTGAAAAGGAAATACAAGAAATAAACAACAATGAGATAACTTCCATCCTCAAATCATGAGGACTCATCAACAAGCTAGGAGAATAAGTAAATCCATGCTTTTAACCACAATGATGATCACCTTGAGAACTAGACCCTACACTTGGGAAAAATGTTGCGAAAGTAGGAGTTAGTACAAAAATGCACTAAGTATGATAGCCATGCATAAAACATTGAAAACATGATAAAAAGGACATTTTATTTGAATGCATGAAATTTACTAAGTTTGACAATCATCATGAAGATAGTGGAAAAGCATAAGTCATAAGCATTGTTAACATATAGATCATTATAACCTAAGAGGAACATATCATAAATACACTCAAATAATACTTGTGCAATGCATGAATAAGACCCCATAAATCTCACTTATGCTAAGTAAAGCTTCTTGAGTAACCATAGTTCATAATTCATATTCTTGTTCATATTGTTGTTGTCATAGTGGGAATAAGCCTTAACCGACATAGATAATGCCTTCTTAACATGGAATCCGGTGTTACCCACACCGAAAAGGGTTGCTCTACTTGCCTAAGGTAGAACCATACTCTTAGCTTAGGTGGATACATTGGCTAAGTAACCTATGGGGGCACACAGTTTATGGGATAAGGAGATTGCTACTAGAAACCCAGACTCAACTAAGGTAGAAGGTTGCCATCTCATGATACATACTTTAGGAACCCAGACTCAACTAGCGCAAAAGAAACCCATTTGGAAAGCTGGAATCAACTAGTGTAAAAGCTTTCATTAGGAAGTCGGACTCAACTAGTGTAAAAGCTTCCCTCTCATATTCAATATCCACTCGTTGCTAAGCATTAATTCCCACGGAGTTCATATTAAGTCTTGACTTATGTTCATATTCATGGAAGAATGCATTGACACTAAATCCAACATACTTGATAAGATAGCTCATTAGATCATGCATGAGAATAACCTTCACCGTCCATGTCTATATATAGATTCTATAGATGAGAAAGCCTTTCAACCCAATAATCATCATATTGTGAGAAAACCTTTCACATCATAATTCATGCATAAGTGTGTATATGAGAATAACCTTTCAACAACACAACATCTAGATCATAGTCATATGCACTTCACTCTCGAAGTGGTCTTAAAGCGTATATGAAACTTCATAAATCATGCATAATATAATGATGTGCCCTTTCATCATAATTTGTACTTTCAAGGATCAAAGCTCGTATTGAATCAACACATCTAGAATTTAGTACATTAGAAATGGATATTAACATAATTAAAGTAACCCAAGTACTACAAGCGTAATCTCATAATATCCTTCTTTCATCCACAAATCCACATCATAAGATCATAACTGGGAAATATAGGGATTTCATGAGTTCTTGGGGATTTTAACATAAAAACCATAATAAATATAAAAAAAATAATAAAGCATTAGAATCATTTTTGAAAAAAACCCATTACTTTGGAATCAAACCCTAGCTTTTTGAGATTTCTATATTTGAAATAGGGATTTTGAAGGGGCTCCATGGATGAAGAGCTACCATACCTTAGCAATGAAAACCCATTGAATTTGAGAAGAAAACTTTTCTCCTTGAACCCTAGCTCCAACTTCCTTCTTCTTCTTCCTTGAAGTTCTAGAGAGAGAATTTCTTTGGGGAGGATGAAGTTTTAGGACTAGTTTTGGATTTTAGAAATAATGAGGTGGTGATCTAATATATAAAATCCTTATATAGGCGATCTAATTTAGGCTAAAAAGACCTCACTTAGTATTAATTAAAATCGAAAAACCCCATAGATCCCCTAACTAACTCAACAAAAATAGTTTCCAGACCACCAACCACGACCCTCAGATATGGACCGTGGTTTCACCAATGGCCTGTACTAGTGTAGCATGGGTTGGGGTTCAGAGAGCCTCATTTGCAGGTTTGACCTATGGCCCCTTACCCACGATATGTGGACTCACCTATGGGGGGTGGGTCATACCGTGGTTCACTAATGTAGGGATGTTTCTAGGGCCCTCCTAAAGGACCCATGGTTGGTCCTTGGGGGTCGTACCTTGACGTTCTAACACAAGACTGTATTTTTATGTACATGGAGTTACGTTTACGACTCTAACCCTCATGTTAAGCTCTAGTTTAGCAAACTATTTTTCGGGATGTTACACTTCTCACAATAATCTGACCACTTGAATTTAACCTTTTTATAAGTCAATTTAGTCAATGGAGAATCTTTGGATGATAATCCTTTCATGAACCTTCTGTAATAACCAGCCAATTTCAAGAAACTTTGGTTATATGTTTGAGAAGTAGGTCTGGGCCATTGTTTCAGTGCCTCTATTTTTTTAGAATCCACTCGGATTCCTTCGCTAGATACTATATGCCCAAGAAAAACAACTGATTGTAACTAAAACTCACATAATCTAAACTTAGCGAATAACTGATGATCTTTGAGAGATTTAGGACAACCCTCAAATGAGACACATGTTCTTCCTCATTTATAGAGTAAATGAGGATATCATCAATAAAGACGATAACGAACTAGTCCAAATACACCTTATACACATTGTTAATCAAATCCATGAAAGTCATAGGAGCATTGGTTAGTCCAAATGACTTAACTACAAATTCATAATGGTTATACCAAGTTTTGAAGGCTTTTTTCGGGATAACACTATCTCTGACTCTGAGCTGATGCTAATTTTTCTTCGAGAAATGACTAGCAGCCTAAATATAGTCGAACAAGTAATAAATCATAGGGATAGGGTACTTTTTCTTGATTGTGACTTTGTTCAGCTGCCGATAATCAATGCACATCCTGAGAGACCCATCATTCTTTTTCACGAACAACACTGGGGCACCCCATAGGGAAATACTAAGTCTGATGAAGCCCTTATCTAGAAGGTCTTTCAACTCCTCTTTCAATACCATAAGCTCGGCTGGAGCCATTTTGTAAGGAGAGATAGAAATAGGCTGGGTATCTGGAAAGAGATCAATTCCGAAGTCGATTTCCCTTTCAGGAGGATCTTCTGGAAATAATTCTGGGAACTCATTTACTACTGGAACTGACTCAAGAGTTGGGGATTCTGTGCTTGAATCCTTAACCCGAACTAGATGATAGAGATATCCCTTAGAGATCATCTTTCTAAACTTAAGGTAAGATAGAAATAGACCCATATGCACTGAGCTACTACCCTTCCATTCTAAGATTGGCTAGTTTGGAAGCTGAAAACGAACGATCCTAGTTCTACAATCGACTGAGGCATAACAGGAATGTAACTAATCCATGCCTAGAATGATATCAAAGTCTACCATTTATAATTCTACAAGATCTACTGATGTGACTTTCTGAAAGACTGTGATAGGGCAATTTCCGTATACCTGTCTAGTTATACCTAGGTCACCGACTGGAGTAGAGACTGAGAAGGATTCTTAGAGAGTTTCTTTCACTGCTATATATGAAGTTACAAAGGAAAAGGTATCCCTTGGATCTAAAAGAGCATAAACATCTAAATGAAAAACTCACAACGTACCAGTAACCACATCAGGAGAATCTTCTTGATACTTGCGAGCCTGGAGAACATACAACCTGTTCTGGCATTGATCGCCACCTTTACCAGATGAAGTACCCTGCTAAGTTGGGCGACCTGCTGGTGCTGCTGAAGTTGTAGATTGAACCCTACTATTGTTACCTCCGTGTCCCTATTTAGAAGAAGGGCAATCCCTCAACCTGTGACCAGTCTGACAATATCCAAAACATTTATCATCTCCCTATAGACACTCTCCCGGATGGTTCTTACCACACTTTGGATAGGTTGGGTAGGTTATGGTAACTGAAACACTCCCCTGAGACTTAGAGCCTGATGCCCTACCTTTCTGATCCTGTCGAAACTTAGAGGATGGACTACTAGTTGATAAAGGTGTTGTAGCTGAAGACCTTTACTGAAACTGCCGACAATATCCACCATCCAATTTCTGCTGAGAGTAATCATAGCTTCCTGCCCTAGCTTTTTTGTTGTCTGTAGACTATTCCCTAAGCTTATCTCCGTCAAGCTGTTGAGCATGAGTCATAAGCCTAGAGATATTCTTATCCTCTAACAACACCGCATTTCTGCACTCTATTTTCACCAAGTCAGATACTCCAAATAGGAACTTACTCATCTTCTCCCTTGGATCGGCAACAATATGTGGGGCATACCTGGAGAGCTGGGTGAACTTAAGTCCATACTCTTGGACTAACATAGAACCTTGTCTCAAATTCATGCACTCCTCAGCTTTTCCCTCTCTAAACTCTCTAGGAAAGAACCTGTCCAGAAAAGCTCTGGTAAAACACTCCCAAGTCACACGATCTACATTCTCACCCCGATTTTCTTTCCATTGAGTGAACCAAATATGAGATACATCTTTGAGTTGGTAGGATTCCAACTCTACTCTATCATGCCTTGTTACTTGAAACACTCCAAAGATCTTCTTGACCTCATCAATAATGTTTTGGGGATCCTCACCAACTTGCGACCCTAGAAACTCAGGTGGATTCATCCTCATAGAGTCACGGACCCTAGCAGCCACTGCTCCACCACTAGTATTTGCAGGAACTGGAACGTGATGAATTTTTTTGTTGGATACACTATGGGTCAAAAGTTGAATGCTGTTTAGAAAATCAGCATTTGAAACCTCATGGTTTGGACTAGAGGAGTTGCATTAGCGTTACGGGGATTAGTATTCCTTAAGTAAGCTCTGCGAGGAGGCATGATCTGTAAATGCATAATGTCAAGTTAGAATGGAGATCATACCCAAGCACTATAAGAATAACAAGAAAGTGAAATTATTCCTTAAACACTCTGTAGCCTCCCCCTCGTAGATGTTGCGCACTTCACACTCATGAAAGGGGCTCTACTTAGTGCAGCTTTTTAGACATCCTAGGACTCTTGAACCTAGTTCTTTGATACAAAGTTTATCACACCCTGAGACTACCCCCTTGATGTAACACGGGATCTAGGATCACGAGTGACCCCAAGCTAACTCTGAAGTGGCATATCATAAGCATACTTAAAGATCTACTAAAAATAGAAGTACTTTGCGGAAGCATAACCACTATATGGGGAATTCCCATTCTAAGTCTGATAATATAAAGATTGAGAGTTCAATAACAACTGAAAGATCAATGTCAAATCTAAAACTGAATCTAACTATGTCTGTAATAAGCCTCTAACTGACGGCAGATGTTGGGACATGCCCCTAGCTAACTCTAGAAAAACTGTAAAACAAAGAAAGACTTAATAAAAGACATGTCAATCATCCTCAAAAAATGAGGACTCAGCACTGATACTGCTGAACTTGAGATCGGGTATCGATCTATGCATGTTATAAATGTTGAGGACTAGAACCTACATAACGAGAAGATGTAGCACAGAGTATGCGCTAGTACTTGAAAGGTACTGAGCATGCAGGACAGGATAAAGGTGAACAACATAAACATAACTGAACAAAGCAATAAGAGCAATGATGTAATCTGAATAGAATGTAAATACTGAATTATATTGAATACTGAGCGAACTAAATGCAATGACAAAGTACATAACATGATGAGACCGAATATTGAACTGTAACTCATAATCTGGTCAATGAACTAGAGTCTGACTGTGGGAGTTACTATTAACCAACATAAAACAATAAGAGCTATCCATGGAGTCCAATGTTTAGGTCCCATCGAGAGGACCCAATATACCTTGCCAGGGGTATAAAGGCATGACCGGTGTGATCACTAAATATTATGCCCACAAAGGTGACTTAATCTACGGGGGAACATAGTTTTGGGACTATGAGGGTGACTGACTCTAGTCCACTCGGTATATAAATGATTGTTCTTGAAATAAAGAAATTACATTGTTTAATATTATTTCAAAAGTGTAGAGTTATTCTACTATACCCTAAAACTTTTCATTTTATAACTATCTATTATTTTACATAAATACCTATTGATGAAAGATTATCTTGAAAACTTGGTTCACGGGTTAAGTGTTCATTTAATAATAACGGGATGTTGGATTTTGGTAGGGATGGAAATTCTGTCAAAACTAAGTAGCGATTTTCTAATTTTTTATCCCCCTCCTTGAAGGGTTTTCTAATTTTATCCTCGGGTTTGAAGGGATGGAGTGGGAGCCTCGGAGGCCTTTTTCCTGTTACTGCTGGTCTCATTATTTTCTTGCAAAAATTCTCTTGTCAAAAAATTAGGGAGAGAATTATTTTCTCTTTTTATAAATGCTATTTCAAAATCAATGTTGGATAATAAAGATTTCCATCTTGCAAATATTTATTTAGAAATTAGATTTTCGACATCTTTTTGCAAAACATGTTTGGCTGCTTTGCAGTAGAACTCTTAATAAAAAATGTTTATTTATTAAATCATCATTAGATTTGGTTATACATAGTACTATAACAAAAATTTCCTTTTTAATGGTACTATA
The DNA here is from genome assembly GCA_036250505.1 of Solanum acaule. Lineage (NCBI taxonomy): Eukaryota > Viridiplantae > Streptophyta > Magnoliopsida > Solanales > Solanaceae > Solanum > Solanum acaule. The sequence continues at coordinate 47,934 of JAJOOR010007333.1, read as the reverse complement.
ATTATTTTGAGTGAACCTCACTAATTGTTCAGCTTACCCTACAAAAATCCTTTTTTTAAGTATTCCTTTGTATCCTTTGTCTGAGGCATCAGTTTCTACAACCATAAAGCCTCTGGATGTGGTATACCTAGTCATTGAAGTTTCTTCACTATTAATTTAACTTTTTGGACTGCATTAGTGTGCTATATTCACCGTGGCAGTATATTCTTTTTTTGATGCTGATAAAGAGGCCTAAAAATCTGTCTAATATTAGGAATAAAATCATTGACATAATTGAGACTTCCTAAGAAACTCTAGAGTTGAGTTTTGTCTATCAATTTATCCAGAAATTTAGATGAGTACTCTATAACTCTACAAATGGGTCTGTAGGTTCCTTGGTATAAATCATGACCATTGAATCTAATAGTGGTACTAAATAATTTTATGATACATGCTATAAATATTAGATTTATAAGTTCATTTAAGAAGATAATGTTTGTTAGGAATGGGTACCTTGAAACACCTCATAAATTATCAAGCCAGAACAGTTGAAAAATGGGTGAACCACGACAGGGTTCATAGACCGTGAACGGAACCATGGTCCGTCAACCTGTCTGTGGTTCACACATAGCCCATTAGTGGTGGACCACAGAGCCGTTCATGCGCTCTGGATCCCCGCACTGACCGTACTGGTGCTCATGGTGGCGCGACAGAACCCTCTCAGGCCCTTACATCAGGCCACGGGGCGTGGGTGAGTCTGTGGTAAGGACCCCCAGGACCACTAGCTACTAACCAACGGACCACGACCCAAATGACGGATTGTGGTCCTTGTTATGGGCCATCGTTGCATCCGTGGTCGGGCACCGACAAATTTTAAGTGGGTCATTATGGTCTTTTCCCCTATGTGTTGGACGCCTAAACTACGTCGTTCAACGCCTAAACTACGTAGTTTTTGTCAGTGAGCCTTGTAACTTAGACAGAACTTACCCTAAGCGATTCATTCACCAAAAATTCATCAGAATTAGAGCAAAAAAAAGGAAAAAATCAGTCGATAGCTTTCTCAAGAACATGCAACAAGGTTTCTCTAGTTCCAGCCCCGAAATCGAAATATTTCTCTATGAATATCGTCACTAGGTATGTGGGATTTCAATGGTGGATTCCTTTCATCCACTAGGTCCATAGAATTCAGTCAGAATATTGATTCCCTAACATTGCTTAGACCTAGGGCTTCTAGAACTTCAGATAATTGCCATGATTTAGTTGTTGTAACTTTCTCAATCAGATTATCTTGTCTTAGTAACGTTTTGCATAGATTCTTGCATGAAACTCAGAACCCTAGTTGTGTAGTTCTATGAGTTCATAAATTTCACTAGCTACGACATAAAAATAGATATACATGCCTGAGTTTACAAATGTTTCATTTTCATTACTTTAATGTTGCATTTTCAATTAGCATGTCAGAATATTGAGCTTTCCAGTATATTTTAGTTATATTGTATTATACACATTTGCAATTGGGAGTATGCTTAACATTGAGTTGGACTAGGGTTAGTCACCCTCATAGTTCCAGATATGCTGAATTAAACCTTCTACTGATTAGAGATTATGGGACATGCCCCAGCTAACTCTAGCAAAACTGAAACTAAAACAAAACGACTAAATAAAAGACATGTCAATCGTTCTAGAAGAATCAGGACTCACCACTGATGTTGCTGAAGTGGATATCGAGAACCTGTCTACGCGTGATCTGAATGCTGAAGACTTGAACCAACATCACAAGAAGATGTAGCACAGAGTATGCGTCAGTAATTGAAAGGTACTAATCATGAAGATATGATAAAGCTGAATAAAACATATATAACTGAACAAACTAATAAAGAAATGATATAATCTGAACATGATGTAAATACTAAAATATACTGAATATTGAGCTAATTGAATGCAATGACCAAGTACATGACATACTGAGACTAAAACGATGTTCACTGAATATGAAACCTTCAAGATGAAGGAAGGTGAACCTTTATTAGAAATGATTACTAGACCCACTAAGTTGATTAATGAACTGTCATCTCTAGGAAAGGTTCTCACTACTGAGGAACGGGTTGACAAAGTGCTAAGGATTCTTCCAAAATCCAAGTAGGATATAAAATCCACTACTATAAATATAGCTAAAGACATCTCCATCTTGACCCTTGATGAACTTGTAGGAAATCACAGAACTTATGAGATGAATATGGATGACTTGAAGAAAGAGGAAATGCTTAATAAGAAATCACTGGCCCTGAAAGTGTTTGGAGAAGAGTTTGATCTTGATAATGAACAAATGGCGTTCTTGGCGAAGAACATTATGAAGTTTGTCAGAAAAGGAAAATGAAATGAATGGAAAAACAGCACTTTAGAAGACATGGCTAGAACAATGATAATTTTAAAAAATCTTGAAAAAAATCTTTGGGCTAAGGCCAATCAGTACTTGCTACATTATCAATAGGTGTATGACTCGTACCATTTTAGAGAACACTCCATATGAATTACTCAAAGGTAGAAAACTAAATATCTCTCACTCTAGGACTTTTTGTTTAAGATGTTTTGTTCATAATAATGAAAAAGATACCTTGCAAAATTTGATTCAAGGAGTGATGAGGGAATCATCCTAGTATACTCTCCACATAGTAAAGAAAACATGCTCTTGAAAGAAAGAATAAAATGTATTGAAGAGAGTGTGAATGCTATTCTTTATGAAAATATTTCTATGTTTGAGACTAACATGCATGATGAGAGTGAAATTGAGGAGCATACACAGGAACAAGTTGAGCCACGAAGTCCTTCTGTTAAACAATCAGAAAGCATACAGACAGGGGAACAACACGTTAAGATACTGGTTATATGAGGCACAAAACATTGAAAATACTGTTGAAACCTCTCAAGGGCTGATTGTAAAAAGCTACAACTATCAATGATCGCATCTAATAGTCAATGTTCTTACAAACATAACTTCTAAAATTAGTACCAAATCACGCTTGAAGAACTAATGTGCATTTCAATCTTTTTGTCTATGCTTATTAAACCCAAAAGGGTGAAGGATGTGCTCCATGAGGAAGATTGGATCTAGCAATGCAAGAGGATATAAATCAAATTGAATGAACTAAAGTATGGTATCTTGTTCCACAACCTGAAGGGAGAACAGTGATTGTAACAAAATGGGTGTATAGGAATAAGCTGTATTAGAATGGAACAGTTACAAGAAACAATGCAATGATGGTAGTCCAAGGGTACAATTAAGAAGAAGGAATCGACTACGATGAGATCTTATCTCTAGTAGCAAAACTTGAAGCTATCTAATTGCTTATTGCCTTTGTTGTTTTTAATGAATTTACTCTCTAACAGATGGATGTGAAGAGTGCCTTAGTTTCCTGACAATGTCTATAAATTAGACAAAGCCTTATATGGGTTGAAGCAAGCTCCAAGAGAATGGTATGAAAGGCTATTCAAGTTCTTATTAGACCGTGGACATACAAGAGGTAAATTCGACAACACACTTTTTCTAAAAACAAATGAAAAAGATTTGTTGATTGTGCAGGTATATATAGATGACATAATTTTTGGATCTATAAATGGTCTAATGACTCAAGAGTTTGTTAAACTTATGAGTGGAGAATTTGGAATGAGAATGATGGGTGAACATAATTTTTTTCTTGTATTATAAATTAAGCAAACACCCACAGGTACCTTGATTCATCAACAAAAGTATGTGAATGAGCTGCTTAAAAGATTCAACATGAATGAAGCCAAGGAAATTGATACTCCTATTACTACTGCCACTAAGTTATATATGGATCAAATAGGTTCATCTATCGAGAAAAAGTTGTACAAGGGAATGATTAGGTCTCTCTTGTATCTTATGACAAGAATACCTGATATCGTGTTTAGTGTTGGACTATGTGCCAGGCTTCAAGTAAATCCCAAAGAATCTCATCTTAAATTTGTTAAAAGAATCTTTAGGTACCTCAATGGAACATCTAATCTAGGACTCTGGTACTCCAAAGGAAGAAACTTCAATCTTGTTGGTTAAGCAAAAGATGATTATGCTGGATATTTGGTCGATAAAAAGAGCATCACAGGAATGGCTCACTTCCTTGTAACATGTTTGATATCCTGGTCTACCAAGAACCAAAACTCTATAGTCTTATCCGCTGCTGAGGATGAATATGTGGCGACTGAATCATGTTGTGCACAATTTCTATGGATCAAACAACATTTGTTGCATTTAGGTATGAATTTTGGTAGTGTTCCTATCTTATGTGACAATACTAGTGCCCTTAATATAGCGAAGGATCCTATGCAACATAAACGAACAAAACACATTGACATAAGACACCATTTTCTGAGACACAATGTAGAGAAAGGTCACATATCATTAATGTTTTGCTACACTAAGGAACAAATTGATTATATATTTACCAAAGCACTAAGTAGGGAGCATTTTGAGAAAAATAGGCTACACTTGGAGATGGTTAAGATTGCATAATTGTAAAACCTTGCAACTCTACTTGTTCATGTATTTTAATGTTCTTTACCAAATGTAGAAAGAGTATAATAAGTGATTTAGGGTCATAAGGGACCTCTAACACCAAGCCAAATTCAAAGAATTTATATCGGCTATGTTTTCGCATGAGTCTATAGAAGGGTCTATGAGTCTTCAAACAACCATATCTCTTGGAATATTAAGAGTTACGTGACCCATAACCTATCAAATTAAAGGTCTATGAGTCTTCTTTCTAATGCCAGCAAGTTTTTATCAATCCTAGTTTTAAGTAATATGTTATGACTGCATTACTAGAGACGCTCTAGCCTAGCAGCAGCTTTGCGGTGGCTCCGCAATACGGACCTCCTTGTCTGCTGGAATAAGATCCCAACTTCCAGCTCTTTTTATTTATTTTTTAAGGTTATTTTTATCCTAAAAACCATCAGGGAGTCATCTTAGACCTAAACGTGTAGAAAATTAGTTTTTTTCATAATTAAATCCTCTCTTTCACTCCTAAAATTGTACGCTCAAGATCTTCAAGAAACATCAAGACTATGGTTTATATTTCAAGATCTTCAAGAAACATCAAGACTATGGTTTATATTTCAAGATTCTCCATAAAACATCCCTACTAATGTATGTAAGGCTTCAATGAGAGTATACCTTCTCTCATTCCTAAAGTATTTTGATTCTCAAGGATTTCACAAGGTTGTTAGAATAAAAGGTAGGTTTTTTTTATCAAATTATGATCTTTCTTCATAAGATCCTGTTTTTATTATTTCACTTTTATTTTAACTTATGGTATCGATTTAGCATAACTTTTATTGTCATTGAAACCCTTGTGGATTTTAAGCATGAAAAGAAGCATGATATGAATTACAACCTAAATAAATGTTATTTTAAGATATGATTCAAGATGATAAGTGTTTGTAATACCTACGAGCATTATATGAAAATATGTTATTTTTGGAGGACTAATTAGTACCGAGAGGATGTAGGTTTAGAAAACTCAAGTCCCAAAATTACGAGCCAACAAAGGATTATGTTTTACCGCTTTGTTGGTTGACCTTCTGGCCTGAGAGACTCCCATTAGTGGATCCACATAGATATGATATGGTCATATACTCTAGCACATTATAGGGAAGCCTTTCCAAATGAGTTAGCTATTGGACATCATGAGCTCACATAGTGTATGCCGGTTATAAGAAACTCCCCAATTATGCAAAGTTCATAATATGCTTTTAGGTCTATATGGTTTATTTTAAGTATTCAATTCAACGTATATGATTATGCAAGACTAATGAAAAAGAATCAACTATATTTATATGTACCTTTGAAAAGATATTTTTATGATACTTGGTTATGCACTTCAACTGTTTTCTCTTCAACCCTTGTACTATACATATGATCTTGGAAATCTTATTTTATTCTATTGTTCATGATTCCTTAAATGATTATGATATTGTCCTATCTTACTTACTCACTACATTCCACGTACTGACACATATATAACTCTATGATACATCCTTTTATGATGTAGATTTCAGTATTCTAACTCGGATTTGTGGCTAATGAAGTTGTAGTACTCCCAGGTAGCTTTATATGAGCCCTCCTCATTTGGGGACTCCATTGTTTTAGACTGTCAACTTTTTTCCTTATATTGTCTTTATTTTGAGGTAGTTGGGGACCATGTCCCGTCATACTTATAATTTAATTCTAAGGTAGTAGAGGCTTTATTTCGATATTAATTATCTAGTCTCATGGAGTTTATTGAATTCTTTATTAAGGATATGTCAATATCTCATACGATATGCCTGATATGTTAAGTCAATGGTTATCCCGAGATCAGTAATGGTCCTACGTACCGTGTCTCGACTGGGGTATAGACTCGGGTCATGCAGAACTTGGTATGAGATCACTAGGTTCAATTGTTCTAGGATGTCTAAAAAATGTGCATCTAGTACAGTTCTTTTTATGGGTGTGAAGCGCGCCACACTTATAAGTAGGAGGCTACAGGATATTTAGGAAATACTCTCTTCTTTCATACTCAAGATCGTGCAATAAAGCTATTCCCAAAGAAACATATACAAATTCATGCTTTGATCTAATTCTCCTAATTATTCATCATCTTTTAGGTTATAGTAGTCGTAAACCTAAATTCATACCTATACGGTGTTCTCAGATAGAATCATCAGTATTCCCGAGACCGTACAAACGACTTGAGAGGAGCCCATTAATGGGCTTTAGCTCAACAACTTTAAATCTTCTGGCTGCATTTAACTGAATCATAATACTAAGCCAAAATTTTATATGAATTCAGATTCTTCTATAATCCTTTGTTAAATAAAACATTAGTGAAAGGAGAAGATATATGTCCAGATTTTTTGATAGTATTATCACCCAGAAGATAGTGTAATTTAGGATGTAATGAGTTAGTAGTAGAATGACCCAAAATTAGAAGTGTTGAATATAGAATTTTTTTTCCAGAAAGGTGGGGATAATGAATTATCAAAGTTTAGTGTATATGTAGAAGTTGTGTACCCATTAAGTTAGAAATAATGTGATATGTCTTCTGGTGTTAATTACGCATTAGTAAGTTAATGTAGAACGTATGGTAGAAGATAGAAGAAAAGTTATTAGCCAGGATGACTTAGATTTTGATTGAACTAGAAGAGAGAATATGACGCAAGTCATTAATAAAAGTTAAGAAATAGTTGAGAATTGATTTATCTAGATTTTTCTTTGTGATTCTCGAAAAGAACCGCTTGTATGCTTATATAGCTATGAATATAAGTTAAACGTATGAATGGATAGGTAGTGGTGATCTGTGAAAGGAAGATATGCAAATCTATCTATATATAAAAGGAGAAGAAAAAATGACACATGTCAACACCACAAATTTTTAGAATTTTAAATATTTTTTTATAATTAATAATCAATAATTAAATAAATAAATATAGACACATGTCAATAATTAGAATTAGAACGACACATGTCAACACCACAAATGTTTAAATTGTTAAAATTAAACAAATTTTAAATAATCAATAATTAATTAAATAAATATAGGCACATTTCAGTATTTACAATTAGACCCATTTATTAGACCCAATTAATACTACGGTAATTACACAAAATTTTAAATAAAAAATAATAAATTAGTATTAAATAATGTTAATTAATCAATAATTAATTAAATATATAGACACATGTCAATACTTATATTTAGACTCATTTAATTCTACGGTAACTAAATACTTATAATTTTAAATAATCAATAATAAATCTATGTTCTATTTATCTATCTATATATAATAGGAGAAGAAAAATTGCCACGCGTCGGCATCACAATTTTAAAAAATAAAATCTAAAATCTAAAAATAAGTTAAATTTTAAAATGTTTTTGAAAAAAAAACTACAACTACGTTTTTTGTTCAAAATAGTTACCACACTTTTTACATTTTAAGAAGTCAAATAAGAAATAGAAAAAGATATAAAAAAAAAAAAAAGTGGACGGTTGAAACCAATTATCCCGTTTTCTTCCAGTTTTTAAAAATTTAAAAAATGCAGTTTTTTCAACATAAGAGTTTGCAAATTTGAAAAAAAATTACAAAATTTCAAAAAATAACTAACCTTATCATTTGAAAACACCATCTTAAAACTGGTGCTCCACACCCTCTGGAAACTAATTCTTTAAATTCATATTCAAACAAATGTATCAACATCAAAATTAACAAAATCGCAATATTTTTTTATCTCTTCTCTAACACAAAATATAACAGTTTTGGTATGCAAGAAGAAGAAGAAATGTATGACATATGGTGAAAGAAGTTTACGGTAGTGAACCATTCTATTTTTTCTTATGACTTTTTACATTTTCACTCTCATGTACGTAATCTTTTCATTCTCCATTATTTGTTAGTTGGATGGGCTTATTTATCCTTATTATGATAGTGATTTAAAGGCAAAAGATGTGGAGCAACAAAGCCTAGAGGAAATTTATTATTGAAGCTCAGAATTTGATTCGAGTATGATATAAAAATCTGCTAAGTTACATGATTATTGTATTGAAGGTTAGGTACATTTGATTGTATGTGATTATATTCAAGGGCAACATTCTACTAAATGCCTTAGATTCTTAAGCGTCAACTGAACATTGCAGTAGCGTTAAAATTATAATGGTAATATTTTTTTTCAATAAATACCAATTGAAAAATAATTTATTTTTATGTGGCATATTAATTTGATAACTTATTTTTATGTGGTACATTATTTTTATAGATTATTCTTTTAGCTGAATAATCTATGTACTTCAAAAAAAAAAATTGCACTAATTATTTTTTATTTTTATGTGGTATATTAATTTGATAACTTATTTTTATGTGGTTATATTAATTAAATTACTTATAATAATTTTTTAAAATTAATCACCGGAATTCATTATTTTGTACATTCTTATTTTATGCAATTATTTGATTAAATGAAAATCGTCTTATTTTGCAGGATTGAACGAGAGATGATTGTGCTAAAGAGATTGCAACATACTTTGTAAATTATATTTAGATTTTAGCTAAAAGTACAATCAATATTTTTAATACTAGGTTTAAGATTGATCTATAAATTTAAAATTTAATTAATTAGCACAAATATTAATTCAACAAACACCATATATTCTTTTAGTTTTCATTATACCAGAAGAAGGGGAAGTTGTTAGAATAATGTTTAGTGTTTTTGAAGAACGTATCATCATTGCACATATATTAGGGGGGGAATTTTGTTAGCTTTAATTGTATATATAATATTAAAATATTATATATGATTATACATATACTTTTGTTACTCAATAATAATTTGTATTAGCTATTTCTAAATTTTAAAATATCTGTGCAACGCGCGGGTACGTATATTAGTAATAAGTAATGAATGAGTGTTAAAAGACAAAACCAATAAAAAAAGGATAAAAGACTTCAAAAATTATCAACTACCCTAAACCACCCCTAAAATTCCTCAACCACTTTCTTAACTTCTCTATTTCACCAAAATTTAAACGTATTCCTCAAACAGTGTTCTTCCATCTTTTCTTTAGTGCAAAACAAAAATTTCTCAACAATAGACTAATATCTAAGGCTATAATTTTTCCTACAACTCATGAGAAGGTAAATCTTTGCATATTTAATTTCTCTACTATTTTTTTACATTGTATAAATAAAGAAATTTTAATTTATTAAAAATATTATGGCTATTAATTGATTTTAATTTATTGAAGTTCTGTAAAATCATATATATTTTTAGTTATATTATGTGTTTTAATTATGAAGTAATTTCGTTCATATTCAATATTTCTTGGTCTATTGACAATTAAATTTTATATGTCTAAATTAGTTTAATATTTTTTTTTTATATATGAAAAAGAGACTTTAATGAACACACTTTTATTTTGGGTATGTTTTATGTGGAGACTAATATTATCATGTGAAATTGTTTAATTAGAATCTATCTTCTTCTGAATCATTTGATATATTGAGTGAAAGTATATGATATTATCTAAATTTGTCAAAGAAAAAATAAATTCTTCTCACCCCTTTGTAAGTGTAATCAATTAAAGATCTATAAAAAATATGAAAGAAATTGCAGTAGAAATAAAAACATCATTACTTTATTTGTATTTATGAATCATGTGTAATGTCAATAATTACAATTATAAACTGATAAATGTTATTTCAATTTGAATTGAATTTTTTTTTTTTTGAATTATAATCAAATAAATTATTCAAAGGATACTACATTCTATTTGTTGCCTTTTTGATTTCATATAAAAAAAAAAAGTAACAAACGAGTTTGTTATTAAGAGATTTAATTGTTTTTAAAAATAAAAATCTATCAAACTTAACTTTAATAGCAACAACAATATCAAATAATAACAACAACAATAATAAATATAAAAACAAAAATTTAAAAGAATAAGATATATTCAAATTTTTAAAAATTCCTTTCGTGTAAACGGATCATAAATTATTTTTGTCATTATTATTTATAGAATATTAGAAGAATTATTATGTGTGCTCAGGATCTCTACATTAATAAAATTGTAGTAAGTATTATTTTTCTATGATAAACCAAAACTAATAATAAAAAGAAAATAATAACTAGAGATTAAACATAGTATTAAAATAATAAATAAAAGTACTTAAAATAATGATAAACCTTATAATAGTCATAAAAGTAGTTTACCCATTATTTATTATATTAGAATACTAAAAAGTTGGTAAGTTCCTCTACATCTGATCATTTATAAAGATATAAACTATTATTTTCTTCTATGAAAAGTTACAAATCTTAATTAATAATTTAAAGATTAATTATTTAAAGATATTAATTCACTATTTATTTTAATGATTAATAAGAAATTTATATAAATTAATTTTATGTGTTGAATTTTGTGTACATGTTTGTATTGTTATTAAATAATTTTATATCCACTGTATTTTAAATTATTCTTAATTATAATTTTACTCATATTTAAGACTTTAAAAAATATTTGAACTTTTATGAATTTGAAAAAAACATATCTAAAATGAATCAACATGTCATTTAACCTTATGATATTTAATATTTCATGTGGAAAGTAAGAATTGATAAATTGTTAACATGGAGAAAAAGCTAATTTATTAATACATCATAAAAGTAATAAAGGACAAATATTTAAAAATATTTGAACTAATTTTATGAAATAAAAATAATTATAAATTTTTCCGTGCAACGCGCAGGTACGTATACTAGTGTATTATAATTAGATAGGTTGTAAGATTATGATTGGCTACTATTAGTAAGAGATTTTCATGGACTAGTGTGACACCTTAGACTTCGATCAGTTTTTAGTTTTAGGTTGACTTCAAATAACAATATCTTTTTGCACATAAGAAATTAGGTGGCCCGTGAGGTATCAAATTGAGGGTCTTTGAGTCCTCTATGCAATGACGCCAAGTTTGCTAAATTCTGAGCTCGGAGTAAAAAGCTTTGGTCCTTTGAGTGGAGCTTCTCTAGTTAAGTCTTTTCATCTAATTAAGGAATGGGGTATTTTGGTCTTTACCTTACACCAATAGGACTACCCACGTTTTTCCTCACCCAAATTCAGGGTCTAATCAGATGCTAGGTATTTCTCACATTCCAAAAATGCTTAGGGATTTTAGATCATGTTTCAAGAGGAAAAAGGGAAGGGTTTCAAGTGTTGTTTCAAGAACGGAGGATTGCACCAAGAATAAGTTTTCTTTCGAGGAATGTAAGCTTCTCACAATGATTGGACATGTTCTTCCTCACGCCATATATGTAATTCTTATTTGAATTTGTTCTTGAAATCATTCGTATTGAGATTAGTGAGAAGTTCTTGAGTTTTAGCTTCCTCCTATAACAATGGAGGTTTTGAGTGCTTGAGGTGAAGGTCTTTTGAATGAGTGATGTTTCTTGATCGATTTTGTGTGGGATTGCATTGAAGTTTTTTATCTATTTATGAATCAAAATGAGTTTGGCAGAAGTTATTTGATTATAGATGAGTTAGGACTTGAAATTGAGTAAGAAAATTAATCGAATTTCTTGGAAGAGGGGTGGGGCGCCGCTCTAGCCATAGCTCCAAAACTACTGGTCAGTAGTTTGGGTCCTGGAGCGCCGCGCTAGTAGTGCACCCCAAACTAATTCCTCCACAACTCTTTCACAGAAGTGATTTCTTTATTTCTCAACTTCTTGACTTGTCGGTCCAAAATCTCAATAGGGAGTTCCTCATAAGAAAAATTCTCCTTAACTCCCAAACCTTCTAAGGGGACTATAGTTGTCCAATCACCAACACATTTCTTCAACAAGGAGACATGGAAAACTGGATCTACCGATGCCAATTCATTAGGCAACTCAATCTCATAAACAACCTTACCAATAAGCCTCAAAATCTGATATGGGCCTACATAACGGGGAATAAGATTCCCTTTGTTTCAAAACCTCATTACACCATTCATGGGTGAGATTTTCAAATGGACCCAATCGGTAACTTCAAACTCAAGATCTCAGGTTCTAACATCGGCATATGACTTTTGTCGACTTTGAGCCATTTTCAACCTTTCTCTAATAAGTCGAACTTTTTACATGGCCTCATGTACCAACTCGGGAACTATTACGGCAACTTCACCCACCTCAAACCAACCTATAGGAGATCTACACCTCCTACCATACAATACCTCAAATGGAGCCATACAAATACTTGAGTGATAACTATTGTTATATGCAAACTCAATCAAAGGCAAGTGATTATCCCAATTACCTTTGAAATAAATCACACAAGATCTCAACATCTATTCCAAAGTTTGGACAGTACGCTCCGCATTCCCATATGTTTGGGGGTGGAATGTCTTACTAAAATTGACACATATACTAAGACCCTTTTGAAAAGATCTCCAGAACTGAGAACTGAATTGGGTACCACGATTGTAGATTATGGATAAAGGCACTCCATGCAACTTTACCATTTCCCACAAATACAACTTAGCATAGTCCTCCATTGAATAATAAATCTTGATGGGAATAAAAGTAGCTGATTTCGTCATTCGATCTATGATGACCCAAATCTAGTTATGTTGTCACTGGGTCCGAGGCAAACCAACAATAAAGTCCATATTTGTCACGACCTAGGGGTACCTCCTAAACGTAACACGGCGTACTCGACCCCGAAGGGGTCTAATACAATACCTTAGCGTCATCATAACATACGATCATAGAAAGGTAGGGGAAATTTAAAACTTTCTTTAAAACATACTATCGAAAACATTTCATAAAAGCAGAAGTCTTTACTAAGTCTCTGTCTCAAAACCATCTATGAATAACATGAATAAAAGTCTTGGGACGCAACCCATAATAGGTCTAAAACATAGGAAATGACATAAAAGGAACATAGTGGGTTTGTCCTCGAAACTATGAGGACTCACCAATTCTTCAAGTCTTCAAATGCCTTAGAAACCTAGCCTCCAAAGCAACTCAATTTCCAACACCCTACATTTGATTATAATGTAGGCAATATGCATTAGTACAAAATGTACCAAGTATGAAAGCTAACATACCAACATAAAACATCTCAAAAAGGTTAGTCAATATAAGGCATAATCATAAGAGATAATAACATATTCATTACATAAACTCCAACATAAGCATCATATCATCACAAGTCAACATAAGACGAACATAACTTCATACTTCAACCATTAGTATTTCATAGTCAAGAGAACTACTTCACAAGCCACCTCCAAGCGTACTTGTGCAAGGCAAGGATAGCATCCCATAATACTATCCAAGCTAAGTACCTCTCTCTGGTCATTCTTGGTCATAGTCCACCTTCATAGTCAAGACCTAGGTTTTCATATCATTCGAGCACTTATACTCCTAAGTAACCTCAAGGTACACTGGTGCAGTGCATGTGGGGAATCCCATAATACCACACACACTAAGCATATCTTGAAGTCACCATATTCATATTTTACAATTTCTATGTGTCACTATTGACCTACTTCATATTGACAAGGAAATATCAACTTAAGCCAATCATATCATGGAAGGTAATTATGGCAACAATCCAAGCTAGGCATACATCACATAAGAGGACACCTCGTAAGTATCTTCAAGTCATACTTGTGCCATGTATGAATGACATCCCATACTACAACTCACACTAAGTACTCCTTTAGGCTAACTTACTCAATGCTTACTATTCGTCATTCTAGACTATCAAAGAATAGCATACTACTATGCTAGACCTAACTACCATGGAAAACACCTTACCATGCAATCCAAGTTATCCTAGGAAGGACACAACTATACCAACCTAACTACCATGCAACCATTCATTAGGATGCAAGCTACCCTTAGGGGAGAACGAACCCTCAACCCTAAGCTATCCTTAGGAGAGTATGGTGTCTCAATCCTAAGGTACCATGAAATGGTATTGGCTTAACAAATTCAAGCTACCCTGAAGTGCATTCTAAAAATGCTAGTTCAAGTGACCCATAGGAGAGTATAGATTCTCAATCCTAAGCTACCATGCCTATACTAATACAAGCTACCATGAAAAGCATCCTACCAATGCTAGTTCAATATAACCTTAGGAGATCTTAATTCCTCAATCCCAAGCTACCATGAGATCTACCATACCAAGCTAGTTCAAGCTAATCATGGTGATAACTCTAGAAAATCTATCAAGAACCATCAATTTCTCATCAAAAGATCTAAACCCACATATTTAGAAAAATTAGGCTTAGACAAGGAATTCACATAAATTCTTCCTAAATATCATGAATCAATACTAAACTAATCATAACTGAGTAGTATCAAACACTTTGGAATCATACCCACCTAAAACCCATACATTGGAAGTAACCCTAGCTTAGATTGGGGTTGTTCTTCACAAATCTTGGGGGTTTCTACGGGACTCTATGGGTGGAAGAACCCATATATGAAAATCTAAACATACCTTTAATCAAAGCCCTAAAGCATGCTCTCAACAATTGACTTTGTTCTTGACCGAAGCTTCAAGCTCTATCTTCTTCTTTAATAGAGGTTCTTCTTAAAGAGAAATATTCTATGGAGAGGATGAAGGTGTGTTTTCTTTTGACTCTAGATTGAATGACTTAAATGACGTAAACTTAGGTCTAATAAGCTTATATAGTTGCTAGGAAAGGAATAGTATAATATAGGGTCAACTTTGGTAAAGACTAAGGGCCCTAAACGTTTTTAACTTAAAAAAATATTAGGCTTCACGTCTTACCTCGCCCTTTGCACCCCCATGGCTCGTCAAGGGCACTAGGTAACTCGCCAAGTGGACCCTTGGCTCGCCCAAATTTCCAGCAAGCCCAATAATGGGGCAGTTCACTGAGGCGATCTAGGGGGTTAATGGGTGATCCGCCAAGTAGATTGGCGAGCTATGACTTAGCTCGCCCTTTGGTCCAGCACCTAGGACAAAAAGGGCAGTCCACTAGGCTACCTTAGGTCGCCTTTGGCGCATCGCCAAGTGCCTTGGGTGATCAAGCTGCGTAATCGCCAACTAGGCACCTAGGAGAACAATTTCTCTTTCACTCTACCTTGATATCTTAGGCCCTTGCAACCCTATACCATTCCATTGATAGTCTTCTAAACTACGGGGTCTAACATGTATCTTGACGTTCAACTACTAAGCCCCTTATTCAAAGCATAGAAAGTCTTATCTACGACTCTAATCATATACATCAAACCTTAGAACCCTAGCTTGAGGCTCTTAAAGTCTACTAGTTTCCGGGGTGTTACAATACTCAAATCTTCTTTGGTATTTTATATAGAGAGAGTGTTTTTGAACATAGAAAGATAATGTTTTTTAATTAAAAAACAACTTTGCATTTCAAAAATAATAAAATTAAAAGTTAGACCCCGGTTGTAAGTTAAGGGAAGTTGGGTCTTTTCCTAATTATTTTATCTTAATACTATGTCGTTTTTCCCTTACCTAGAACCCCTATATAAGTGATTTTAACCCCAAAACTTACCCTTTCAACTCATTCTCTTAAATTTACCAAAGAAGATCAAGTTCTTCCTCTCTAAAATATTTCTCTCTCTAAAAACAGGAAGAAGAAAGGTTCAGGGCTCTAAAAGCTCACATGAGTACGATCCCAATATTTTCCCCTCTAACCCTAGTTGCTGCCTCACGCAAAAATGGCCCCTAATTTTTTTACCTCTAACCCTAGCTGCTGCCTCACGCAAAAATGACCCCAATACCGTTGTTGTTAAGGTAGATACCACAACCAGCAACACTATGATCGTGCAGTATAACCCTCCCTTTCAATTACCCATCAGCTTGCCGGCAACCATAGCTTCACTGCTTGGAAGGGATGGTTGTCGATGCTTATGAACGAACATAACTTTTATGGTTATCTTGATGGCACAATTGTTGCTCCTTCAATCTCACTTACAGGAAACAATGAAAGAACTTTGAATCCAGCTTATACGAACTGGTTTCAACAAAATCAGCTTGTCCAAAATGCTATATCAGCATCGGTGGAACCTACACATGCATCAACTATTGTAATAGCCACATCGGAACAGAAAGCTTAGGAATCCCTTCGCACTGCCTTCGCCAATAAATCACATACAAGAAGTACTAGTATCCAAGATCTACTAGATTGTATTACAAGAGATTCTACGCCTGTCACTTACTATCTATGTTACATATACTCAATTGTTAATGAACTTGCAATCATTAGAGCACCAATCACTGATGTGCAACTTAATGTGAGAATCCTCCAAGGCCTTGGACCCGACTATAACACTATCTCTGCAGCCATCCGGTCGCGTGAAACAATGATCACCTATGAAGAACTTTATGAGAAAAAGTTTGACCATGAGATCTTTCTTAACCATGACGAAGCTAAATGAACACCACCAATTACGGCTGTAGTTGCTTAAAGAAAACCACCAACCACCTTCAAGAAATAACATCAATTGCAAGCAGTCAAGTAAAACCTCACAAGGAAGCCAATAATGGAATTCCCAGACACCACGAGATTTAGCAAATACCGACCAGTGGTGCTCTCATTGAAATCAGCAACCCCAAAATAGTGATGATTTCATCCAATGGTTGCTCCTTCGAGTTGCATCCACACTTTTCTTCTCTATTCTAGATCTCATGTGTTTAATTTCCCTTCAAAATTCTTGTATTGTCTAATCACATGTCATAGAGTGCAATCATCACAATATCAATCATAACATGGCAAAAAGTATAAAGAATACTCTCAAAACAATAGGTACATGTGGGCAAATAATAGTAATTAAGCATATAAATATGTGCAAGATCAGTTCACATAGTTTCAATCAAAAAATGCCACAATAATTGTGACAAAAGGAGCATATTGGTAAAAAATGATTTATACTATCAACTTATCAAAGTCAGCAATATCTTTCAAGCTAGCTAGTAAATCTCATTTTTCATGAATATTAACCAATAGAAATATCTTTCCTTAACAACCTTATATATGATGAGGATGTATATACTTTACATTCATGATTTCATGTTATGATATCGTTATTGATTTTCAACGTGATTTTATAGGACAAGACATAAGAATCCCTCCTCCACCCCACCCCATCCCACACCTCTAAATTTTGACAAAATTGTCAAATACAAACAAATTATGTGAGGGTCCTATTATTTTTAACTTAACTTTCCTATATTATTTATACCCCTAAACTATTTGAGGGTCCTTTTACCTTCTTAACATAATTGTCAAAATTGCATGTGTTATTGAGTTTAAACTGCTAAGTACACTTTTGCACTCATTTTTGAATTTATTAAACTACATGACTCATTTTGATATTTAAAAGTTATTCTTGATAATTAGCGCATGCTTTCGTTATTTAAAAAATTGTCGTATACTTGTAATGTTGATACTTTGCACAAGTTTCTTCAATTTATTTGGTAAATAAAACTGGAGCAAAGACTACAATTAGACGACAAAACAAATGGGACTAAAATAATTCAGATGTTTAAAGAATATGAAATACTTAACTTTAGTGGGTAATAGCAACCTAATATAGCTTAGAAATGTAAATAATACATAAAAGTTAAATTCAGAGGGATAGTGAAACATTTCCATAATTTAAAGGTGTAACACCCTAGATTCGAGTAAGGAAAAATTCAAGATTTTCAAAAGTTGCAGGTGCAACCGACGGAGGCCATCAACGAACTGTCAGTCGACTCACAACCTGTCAGTCAACTTTGTCGATGGGCCAGTCGACTTTTAGTTTTCAGACCCCATATTTTAGCCCTCTGACAGCCAAACAACGACTGACAGGACGAATCGTCAGTTGACTCACGACCCGTCAGTCAGCTCTGTCGATGAGCCAGTCAACTTTTAGTTCAACTGCTAGATTTTAGGCATCTGACAGTCAAACGACAACTGACAGGATGGACTGTCAGTCGACTCACGGCTCGTCAGTCAGCTCCGTCGATGGGCCGGACGACTTTTAGTTTTCAAACCCTAGATTTCAGCCCTCTAATAGCCAAACGGCGACAAAGAGGACAACATACATTTTTTCATATTTAGTCTTTTCATTTCAGATTCAGTTTTGCTAGGGTTAGCTGGGGAATGTCCCAGCAACTTTAGTCAGTTAGAGGTTTTTTCAGACATATTATTAGATTCAGCTTTATATTTGAGTTTGATCTTTCAGTTGTTATTAAACTCTTAGTACATTTCATATATTCAGACGAGTTGGGCATTCCCCACTTTCAGTTACCAATATTTTAGTTTCCTCATAGTATCTCCTTATTCCAGTTTTTTTAGTATGCTTATGATATGCAAGCTTCAGGGTTAGCTTGGGGTCATAAGTGATCCTAGGTCCCGTGTTTATGTCAAGGGGGTAGACTCGGGGAGTGACAAACTTGGTATCATAGCATTAGTTTCAAGAATACTAGGAAGTCTGAAAACCATACTAAGTAGAGTCTCTTTCATGGGAGTGAAGTTTACCACATTTATTGAGGGGGAGGCTACAAAGTGTTTTAGAAAAAAAAATCACTTTCTTGCTATTCTTATCATGCGTGGGTATGATCTCCTTTCTAATTAATCGTTATGTGTTTCAGATCATGCCCCCTCGTAGAGCTTACACAAGGAATGCTAGTGCATGCAATACTAACGTAGTTCGTCCAGTCTCGGACCATGAGGTTACGAATGCAGAATTCCAGAATGTGATCCAACTTTTAGCTCAAAATCTAGCCAACCAAAAAAACCAGCGGGTCCCAGTTCGTACTAATCTTAATGGTGGATTAGTGGCAGCTAGAGTTAGCGATTTTGTTCGGATGAATTCGCCTAAGTTTCTAGGGTCGCAGGTTGGTAGGACCCACAAAACTTCATTGATGAGGTTAAGAATATCTTTGGAGTGATACAAGTGACTAGTAATGTAGGTATGGCCCACATATGGTTGTTGATTTGAGGGCACATATGAGTAAGTTTCTGTTTGGGGTATATTGTTAGAGGATATGAATATCTCTAGGCTCATGCATGACTCATGCTCAGCAGGTTGAGGGAGATAACCTCAAGGAAATAGATATGGACAACAAGAAAGATAGAAGAGGGAACTATGAGTACTCTCAGCAGAAATCGGGTGGTGGAAACCACTCACAGTTTCGACATGATAAGAATAGTAGGGCACCAGGCTTTATGTCTCAGTGAAGTGTTTTAGGAAATAGGACCTACCCTACTTGTCCAAAGTGTTGTAAGAACCATCCGGACGAGTCTCTTGCAGCAAGGAAAGATGCTTTGGATGTGGTCAGTCTGGTCATAGGGTGAAGAATTTCCCTTGCAGGGGCAAGGAGGTAAAGATAGTAGAACTCAGTCTACAATCCCAACAGCATCAGCAGGGAGCCCAACTTAGCTGGGTGTGTCATCTGGTACAGGTGGTAGTCAGCGCCAAGGTAGATTCTATGATCAGTAGGATCAGCAGGATCAGGAAGATTCTCCTGATATGGTCACTAGTACATTACGAGTCTTTCATTTAGATGTTTATGCATTGTTAGATACAAGAGCTACTCTTACCTTTGTAACTCTCTATATAGTAGTAATCTTATGTGTCAGTCCAGAAACTCTTTCAGAACCCTTCTCAGTCACTACTCTAGTTGGTGACCCAGTTATAGCTAGACAAGTATACAGAAACTGCCCTGTCACAGTCTCTCAGAAAGTCACCTCAGCAAATCTTGTACAGTCAGAAATGGTAGGTTTCGATATTATTCTAGGCATGGATTGGTTACATTCTTATTATGTCTTAGTCGATTGTAGAACTAGGATAGTTCATTTTCAGTTTCAAACGAGCCAGTTGTAGAATGGAAGGGTAGTAGCTTAGTACCTATAGGTTGAATTATCTCTTACATTAAGGCCAGAGAGATGATCTCTAGAGGGTGGTGTAGCATATGTTGAAGAAAAAGGGAAGGAATTAGAGAACGATGTTCATCGGCTTGCTTGCCTAGGAGCTAGTCTTACAGACACATCAGATGGTGGTGTGATAGTCCAGAATAGATCAAAACCTTCATTGGTAGCGTAGGTTAAGGGAAACAGGACAATGATCCTATATTATTCCAGTTGGAAGATGCAATTCATCAGCAAAAAGTAGAGGTTTTCTCCTAATGGAGAGATGGTTGCTTATGTGTTCCTAAGGTGGATGAGTAGGTGAAGCAACCTTGATTAAGACAGATTTGGCTTTTGAAACTATTGAAAAAAGTTCAGCTCATTAGAAATAGACTTAAGACAGAAGTCCTATGCAGATGTAAGGAGGAGCAACTTAGAGTTTGAGATAGATGATTGAGCTTTCCTAGAAGTATCACCTATGAAAGGGGTGATGAGATTTGACAATCTTTGAGGAGTCAGTCCGTAGAGGGAGTTACTAGAATGCAGAAGTAGCCATGAAGGTCAAGTATTCTCATCTTCTTCCTTTCGATTCTGTTTCAGCTTGAGATAATAGTTTCCTCTCCAGTGTCTCAGTTTACTCATGCTTTAATTCAGTCTTAGTACCTTGTTCCTTTAGTTCTTTTTGCATTTTAAGCAAATTTGCATGTTCTTGGAACTCAGCTCAGTTAGACATCAATTTCTAGTACTTAGGGGTAGGGATTGCAGCTCCCTCCCTCCACACCCAACTAGTTTAGACTTCATTCAAGGACGAATGTTCCCAAGGGGGAGATATTGTAACACCCCAGATTCGAGGAAGGAAAAATTCCTGATTTTCAGAAGTTGCAAATGCCACCGACGGAGGCCACTTACGAACCGTCAGTCGACTTATAACCCGCCAATTAGCTCCGTCGATGGGCCAGTCGACTTTTAGTTTTCAAACCTCAGATTTCAGCCCTCTGACAGCCAAACGATGACTGACAAGATGGACCGTCAGTCGACTTACGACCCATTAAACAGCTCCATCGATGAGCCATTTTACTTTTAGTTTTCAGACCCCAGATTTCAGCCCTCTGATAGCCAAACAATGATTGATATGATAGATTGTTAGTCGAATCACGGCCCGTCAGTCACCTCTATCGATGGACCAGTCATCTTTTAGTTTTTAGACCCAAGATTTGATCCCTTTGATAGCCAAATGACGACAAAGAGGACGGATCGTCAATCGACTCATGGCCTGTCAGTTAGCTCTATGGATGGACCAGTCTACTTTTAGTTTGCAGACCCCATATTTTAGCCTTTTGATAGCCAAACGACGACAGACAGGACGGATTATCAATCGACTCACAGCCTGTCAGTTAGCTTTGTCGATGGGCCAGTCGACTTTTAGTTTTCAGACCTCAAATTTCAGCCCTCTGACAGCCAAACGACGACTGACGGGACGAACCTTCAGTCAACTTATGACCCATCAGTCAGCTCCATCGATCGGCCAGTCTACTTTTAGTTTTCAGACCCTAGATTTCAGCCTTCTTACAGCCAAACGACGACTAACAGGATGGATCATCAGTCGACTTAAGGCCCATCAGTCAGATCCATCGATGGGCCAGTAAACTTTTAGTTTTTAGACCCCAAATTTCAGCCCTCTGATAGCCAAATGATGACTGATAGGATGGATTGTTAGTGGACTCACGCCCTATCAGTTAACTCTATCGATGGGTCAGTTGACTTTTTAGTTTTCAGATCCCAGATTTCAGCCCTCTGATAACGAAACGACTACTAACAGGACGGACCATCAGTTGACTCACGGCCCATCAGTCAGCTCCGTCGATGGGCCAATCGAGTTTTAGTTTTCACACCCTATATTTCAGCCCTCTGACAGGCAAATGATGATTGACAGGACAGACCATCAGTCGACCCACGAACCATCCGTCAGCTCCGTTGATGGGCCAATCGACTTTTAGTTTAAGGGTAATAGGGTCTTTTCCTAATTAATTTATCCATAAACTACTTCACTTTGGTAAGTTTTAGGCTATAATTCTTGTCATATTTTACCCTAAATCATTATTCTCTAGAATTCACCAAGCTTTGAACAAAAGAGGAGAAAGAGGGGACTCAAAACCCTTCCAAGATCGAAACAAGTTTACTTCAGTTCCAGCCCCAAAATCGAAAGATTACTCTGTAAATTTCGTTACCAGGTATGTGGGATTCCACTAGTGGATTCCTTTTTCTTCCACTAGGTCCCTAGAATTCATTCAGATTCTTGATATATCATGTTTAGACCTTGGGCTTCCCAAACCTTGCAAAAATGTTGTGAATTAGCTGTTATAGTATTCCTAATAAGATTACCATGTATTGTAGATTCTATGAATTAGTTGTTATAGTATTCCCAAAAATCGTTGCTTAATTCATTGCATGAAATTTAGAACCCTAGCTGTGTAGATTCTCGTAGTTCATGAATTACACTTGCTAGGTCATTTCAAACAAATATACAAGCTCCAGTTTCGAATGTCACATTATCAATTTATAAAAGTTGCATTCTCAGATTTGCATGTCAAAACATTGAGTTATCCAGTATTTTAGTTATGTTGTTTATACACATTCAAGTTGGGAGTAGGCTTAGCACCGAGTTGGACTAGGGTTCAGCGTACCCTTATAATCCCAAAACGATGTGCCCTCATAGGTAGATAAGTTCACTCTATTAGGCATCAGATTTAGTGATCATGCCAGTCATGCCTTTATACCCCTAGCAAGGTATATTAGGTCCTCTTGATGGTGCTTATCCATCGGGCTCCACATTTAGCTCACGTGGTTTTATGTCGGTTAATGGTAGCTCCCACAGTCAGACGTCAATGCATTTGACCAGTTTATACTTCAGAATTCAGTCTCACTATGTCATGTTCTGAATTAGTACTTTGTCATTGCATTTAGCTCAATCTTCGGTATATTCTCAACATTTACATTTAGTTCAGATTATGTTATTGCTCACTATGCTTGTTCAGTTTATGTATTTTATTCAGCTATATTCTATGTCCTGAATGCTTGGTGCATTCCAAGTACTTGCGCATACTCTGCACTACATTGTTTCATGATGTAGGTTCAGGTGTTCATCATCCAGATCATGCATAGATCGGCTTCCGATCTCTGCTTCAGCAGCTTTAATGGTGAGTACTCATACTTCGAGGACAGCATACATGTTTTTCGTATTTAGTCTTTCATTTCACTTTCAGTTTTGCTAGGGTTAGCTGGGGCATGTACCAAGAACTCTAGTCAGTTAGAGGCTTTATCAAACATAGTATTAGATTCAGCTTTAGATTTGAGTTTGATCTTTCAAATGTTATTGAACTCTTAGTATATTTCATGTATTCAAACGAGTTGGGTATTCCCCACTTTCAGTTACCACTGTTTTAGCTTTCGGATAGTATCTCTTTATTCAGATTTTAGTATGCTTATGATATGCCAGCTTCAGGGTTAGCTTGGGGTCACTAGTGATCCTAGGTCCCGAGAAACTATATAATTAATAATTTTACGAATCTCCAAATGAGATTCTTATGCGTTATTCCTACTTTATTTTATAGCTTCTAACTAGAACACACAGTTACTGCGTACGTACTATCCAAAAAGCATGGAATGTTACGAACAAGTGATCGCGGACCCACCTCGTAAACATATCATTCGTCAGCATGACGTAATATGAACATTATGGATCTCAACTAGCAAGTACAAATACAAATATGACATATTTGGATTTACGTTTCATAGGATCCATTCAGGAGAAGCGATTCCTAATAAATAAAGATAATAAATAAATTTCCACTTTGAGATATCCGATTGGAGAAGACTAATCCCTTAAGGGAAGAACATTAATGATAGTGAAAAGATTGTTATCTTTTATTATTGATATAGAATTTTTTTTGAATGTGATGACCTCCACAACTAGCAGATCACGTTAAATTTACAACATGGCTCCACTAAGTAGTGAAATTAAATAAGTGACACTGAACATGCGTGTGTAACATGAAATTTAAAACCTGCCATCTTTTCTTGTCAAAATTAATGTGTATGTATTTTATATTAATTTTAAAGTTATCTCAAAATTCATAAAATATTTTCTACTTGGACTATTTCAAATCTTCCCCAAGAAATGCTTAGTGTCTTCATATATGTACGCCTAAGTGTGAAACTTTAGTGTGGAAACACAAGAAAAAGAAATATTAGTTCTTGTTGAAACCATAGAGCAACTCACAAACTTCCTTTTTGATTCCGATTATTTCCCCTTGCAAAACCAATAAGCCTTTGGTGTTTTGCATGCTTTTACAATCTAGAGAAGCTTTTATGAATAAACTGGTAAGTTTCTCAATCTCTCTTTGTTTATTTTTTTCCGATTGTTGAAGTCTAAAGCATTTGAACATAGATTTGATCGAAACTTTACTTGAAAACAGATGTATAACTATATAATATTTTGAGGGAATCTTAGTAATTCAGTTAGTTTGTTGGTTACCTAAACTTTCACCTTTTTAGTATTCACTACTTTATAATCATACCCATTTCCCATTCTCCTACCCATATTTTGAAGAAAAAAAACCTTTGAGAAAATTATTCTTTTTTATTAAAAAAAGACTTATATGTCCAAATAGGCCCTAATAAGAATTTTAATTCCAATTCAAGAGCTTCATTTGCTAAATTTGTTTTTTTTTTGCAAGTGTCGTCTTGGTTCATCAATGAAAATATGGTAATGTTGCACAGTACTTGCTTACTAAAAACGGATGAAGTTTAATGCCCTAAGAATCAAAGATACTGAGAGAAAAGTCCAGGAGTTACTTCATATGTGAACAAAACTGGTCACGATTTGTGATGCATCACCAATTGAAGTACTGCAACAGTTTTTTATTTTTTATCATTTAAAATCATCATTATGTATGAAACGATACACATAGAAATGTTGTAGAAACATTATTTGAGAGTTAACTTTTTTATGAGGAATTTAACAGCTCTAAAGATGATATTAAACCTTTAGTAAGGAAATCAAAGTGAGCTAGAAAAGGGGACAATGAGGAAGAAAGCATTTATCTTCCCTATTCAAATCATGCAATTTACTATGAAAAAACTAATCTAGAGAAGGTGTCATCAGGTATGCAATTTAGCAACGCAGCACCTTAGGATATTCCGATCTATTTCTCATTTAGTAAGACTGTGTATGAATTGAGATAAATTTGATAGTTTTCACAATTATGGGGTTTTCATATTTCTTAAGAAAAAAATATAACTTAAGAAATTTGAATTACATGTCAAAAACACCATCAACTTCAAATCTATATGATTTAAACAACTTCTTTAAAATTATGTTCAAACATGGCTTACATCAAGTTTGCATGTGTGTTAAACTAATTAACAAACTTGATCTTTACTGTAGTTAAAGACTTATATATCAATGAGTATAAATTATAAGTAAGCTTTTAAACTGCCTTAAAACAAGTAATAATCTCTCTAGTTTAATTTATATGATAAAGTTTGAATAGGCACATGGATTAAAAAAGAAATGAAGATCATTGTTGCAACTAATGATTCTAAACATGCCATAAACTTTGTATGGTCATAAGTCTTTTAAAATTTGTGGCCTTAAATATTCCATAACATTTAGGTAGGAATCTAGTTGTATAGTACTTATACATATAGCAAGTTTGTCGCAGAGGAAGACAAAGAAGCTAAGTGTGGAAGTGAAGAAGATGGTCTCAAGAAGAACAAACGTTGCCTTTGTTAAACTTCAAAGGTGACAATCCCTATAATAGAAGTGTTCAAAAAATTCACACACAACTTCTTTTGTAAGGTTGAATAATTCTACACATTTTGTTTTCTTGTTTAGCAGATTTTTCATGGCTTTACATATAAGTTCACTCTGAAAAACATCTCCAAATACACTATATTGTGTATTCTATTTCTATATCAATTGTAATTATACACAATTAGTAGGAGATGAATTAATTAAATGGAAGTCCACATATTAGACATGATGAAAAAGAGAGGAAATATTATTAATTAAATAAAACTTCTTCAATCAACTTATCGACAAATACCTACTTGAATTAGGATTAAGAAGCATCAAAGTAAATTGTACATAAACTATTGACCGCATTCAAGAAACTATTCTAATTTCATATTTTATCTATGAAAATAAAGTAATTAATTTCCAAGTATGGTACAGAGAACTGAAGAAGCCATGTATACAAGCTATTACACAAGCTTCCTCCCAATTTATTCATTCATTACAAGCTTCTTCAATAATCATCCATGTCTTCCTCATCAACCTCGAACAGTTACTTGGAAGATTCCTCTTCTTCGGAGTCTCCATCAACTATGTTCTTCCTTGTTATAAGCTTCATTGCTCTGATGTTATTCCTCCATTTTTCAGTCCTTATTTAGATGCCTTCTTCAAGAAAATGGTCACCATTTGATGTCTATTTTAAATCCCTACAAAAACTCAGTTACATACAAGTCACTATTTGAGATTGACGAGGAAGATGGGAATTTTGATTGAATTAGTTTTTAATGGATGAAGAAATTGAAGATGGGAATTTTGATTGAATTACTTCTATCATGGCTTCTTCTGTTTATCATATAATACATGAAAAAAAGTTTTTTGCTTTTTTTTTCTCAGATTAAAGATGAAATTAGAACTATTTCTTACATAGGTCAATAGTTTAGGTATATTGTACTTTGATGCCGCTTAATCATAATTCAATTGGTGTTTGTCCTATGTAGTTAGTACCTGAATTTCCATCTAATTAACTTGTCTCTTGCTAATTCTATGTAATTACACAGATAAAGAAATGGAATACAAAGTGCATTGTATTAGGACAAAGTGTTATTCAAGGTGATCTTGTACCAATTGAATACACACAAAATATACATGCTTTATATACGGTTGATATGCTAGAACTGGCGTCGTTAACTTCATTGTGAATTAATGAAGTCTCTGAAGAGGATAAATATTTGATTATTCTGAACTATAACCAAAATGAGATAATGTAAAGATAGATATACAAAGATAAAACAACAATAAAGGTTGAGATGGGGCACTATTCACTAGCAAAAAGACTTCAATTCTATGTGGAGAGGTCAAATGCTATCAAGTCAGTTTAATCGATACAATGGTGTGTTTATTACTAATAAAAACTGATTGTATGTTTGCTTTATCTTACTATTTTAAATGAATTGGTGTATTTTTATTTTTAAAATGTGTTTGTAGACATCGAAATTTTATAGGAATCTACAAGACGTGTTCAATTTGAGTTGAGCCTCTACAAGGTGCGCTAGTTTCACTTAGGGTTCTTGGAGGATACTCAATCCTATACCCTAGTCCGTGTCTATATAAAGGGTATTGTACTTTCTTGAAAACTGAGCAAAAGAAATATCGCATAAACTCTTAGATATTTATAAAGATCATCAAGATCTTGAATATCTCATAAATTATATATATGTTCAAGGAAGGTATTCTTTTGTTGGAGTTTTGGACTCTTCGAGAAATCCGGAATTATTTGTGTTGTACGACATTTTTGGAATGTTCTATTCTGGAGGGTACATGTCAAGAGATATATTGTTGGATCAGTGTAGATTATGCCGCAATGGGCTTGAATCTCATTAAAGAGAAAGAATTATTTGAGACTGAATATTATTTATATATATTTTTTTCAATTGTAATTTATTATAACTTGTGGTATATTCATCCAGAATGATGTATCAGACCTATCGTATGAATAGGATATAGGTAACTACATTATGGCGAAATGTCACTATAACTTTTCCCACTCGTAATCACTAAGAGACACAACTTTAGAACTAACTATTTCTATGTTATATATAATATAAAAGACCAGAATTAGAAAACCATGTTTTCAAATGCAGCCCAATTCTTTCGTGTGATTTATAAATTACAAGGAGCAAACATTTGGCCTCCATACATTCTTTTCATGCATCAAATTTAATTTTCTTTGCCTGATTTTTATCGAAGTTCTTATCTTTGTTTTATATCTTTCTCATTTTAAATTTAATTATTTTTTTATTAGCTCAGGCCATATTGAGCACTGTAAATTTTGTACAACTCATCAATTTAGACTTTTGTTTTCATTATGATTAAGAATCTGAATACGAATGATTAAGATCTTGTTTATAGATCTAAACATTGAATGATTAAAACTCTTTCCCAATCAACGAATAACACTTAATCTATTTTCACTGTTATCCTTCAACTTTGCATTCCTAAATAATATATATTCTTAACACATCTTATTCACTGGAGCACATATATAATCTGAAATTTTTTAAGAAGTTACTATCAAATGGATCAATTAAAAAATGATTTCATATGCTGAGACCAAAAAATACAAAACAAAATAAGAATTGCAATTCAAGAATGAACCTTTAAGCAATAAAACTATCTAAATAAAACACATGGACACATATGATACACGCTAGCCATGAAAAAAAACTAGAACAAATGAAATAAAAAAGTGAGAAGTAATTAATCTGGATTGAGTAAATCTTTCTTCACTATACTAATAATAATCTTTTGAAAAATCGCCAGGTAAACTTGAAACCAAATAAGATGTTGATCGGAGCTCGACCAAAACACTTTGCCAATTCGACTATACATCCATTTAGATCTTATTAAGGTGTTGTTGTCGTAGTTTGTGGTGAATTAGATCTAGTTAAATGATTGTTTTCATGACATTTAAGAAATAGTGTGTTTTGAATTATCTGAATTTTATGGCTTGGGCTCAAAATAATTTGAATTTGGTTCAATCTCAACTCAATCAAGTCTTAACCCATTTTAAAATAATATTCAATTAAGCCTAATTTAATCTTCAATTTAGCCTAATTTAATCTTCAATTTCAATCTGTTTTAAGACTCTTTGTTTACATTAATGTAATGTGTGTTTCTATATTGAAAGTATGTATTACTATTTATTTTATATCTTAATTCTAGGAATTATCTATCTACTAGTAAAATTACCCGCGCTTCGCGCGGGAATTTGGTATCATAGAATTTATAAAATAAAATACTTAAAACCTATCAATCATTGAAACTAAAACACTATATTATCTTACATACAAGATTATGTAGTAAAAAACATTAATAATATAATGGAAAATAAAAATAATTACATCTTATCATTTATCCTTAATATCATCAGCATAAATTAATGACCGTAAAAATACATACCAGGATATGTAACATAAGAAATGGTGTCAGTGATCCACTCAACAGGAGCAAAGTACACAGATATTTAATTGTGAAGAAGAAGAAGAGGTCCAGAATTTTCGTTGTTTTAAAGTGAGAGGAAATCTCTCTATTTATCGACAACAAAGGGTAGTGTGAACAAATGTTTGGTGTGCCTTATCAGAGAGGCCATAACTAGTTGAAAAAGTTGCAACCCTTCGGAAAGGTCACAATCTTTCATAGAAGACACAACTTTTCATAAAAGTCGCAACTCTTCATTAAAGTCGCAACTTTTCATAAAAGTAACAACTTTTCATAAAAGTCACAACTTATATTATGTTTGTTAAAAATGACCATAAAAGTGTCAGTATCATAAATGTTTTTCCTCATTATCTAATAATAGTCATTACTATTGCTTAGGTTTCATATCACTGGCCCCAACTTATTTGGAATTGAATCATAGTTATTGTTATGTTTATAGTTTGCAGTTACAAAGAATTAATGCAAAATAATAAAGAGGACCTTACTTCCATAACAATCAAGAAGAAAAAGGTATGTTGCTCAACATATATTTCAAAAAGATAGTGTGTCAAGCCGTATCCAAGTTTACATTTGACAAATTAAATTGAAAGAAGCTAAAAGAAAGAGTTATTACTTCATTATAAAAAACAAAAAAACAAAAAACTTAATCAAAAGAAAGAGTTATCACTACAACAAAAATTATCTTTACCGGCAACTAATAGTTTAATTGTCGCTAAATATGAATTTTCAGAGGCAATTGGTACTCTATATATATGTCCCTAAAGACTATAGCAACATTGAATGTAATGACAATTAATTAATGTCGGTAAAGGCTCTAGCACTCTTCGTTAATGTGCATATTTATTGCCAATAAAGATTATTTTTGTTATAATGTATTTTGGACATTTATTAGTTTCAAGAAATCTTTATCTCTTATTATGCCCAAAAAGAAGAGACGAAGAAATATTTTGGATAAAAGTAGTGGACTAATTATCTCTATACTAATATTCTAGGAAGAGTGCAATGACGTACAAAATATTTGTACCTAAGAAAAAACAATCAAAATAATATACTAACTCTGCCAAGCAAGAGACCGATCTGTTTGGTTCTTTTAACAAACTTCATCATTGCTTCCGTATTAGTTGTCACATATTTATTGTTGTGTGCTATCAAATATAGCACAACCCACAAGCAATTTTCCCAAAAAGTATATGAAGAAACCTTTAGTTAGGGACAAAAGAGAAGATAAATTTTCAATCATCCTCACAGGAATTTTTAACCGAGTTAAGAAAAGGTCATCAAAATAGCAAAAAGAAATTGCATTATACATGAATCACTATGACTTACAGTAAAATATTAAGTTTCATGAAATAGGAGGAAGAAAACTTTGAGGAATGAAACACACTTCATAAGAAGCTTGAATAATGTATTTGAATTCGACAACCCAACAGCTAAAACAACCTACAAATAATAGTGGCAAAAATAAAAGTTTAGTTTATTAAAGAACCAAATGTAATGAATTCAACCATTTGAGCAGCGTTATGAGTTTTGGACCGAAAGGTGCAAGGGTTGTAATGTCGCGTTGCAATTAAAATCAATTTTCTGTGTTTATATGAAGAAACCTGTAGAAAGGGACAAAAGAGAAGATCAATTTTCAATCATCCCTGCTGAAATTTTTAACATAGTTTTTAAAAAGTCACCAAAATAGCAAAAAGAAATTGTCATAGTTACATGAATCACTATGACTTATAGTAATATTAAGCTTCATGAAATAGGAGGAAGAAAACTTTGAGGAATGAAACAAACTTCATAAGAAGCTTAATTCATGTATTTGAATTCGACTACCCTAGAGCAAAAAAAACCTACAAATAATAGTGGCAGGAAATCCCTCTATTTATATACAACAAAGGATAGTGTGAACAAATGCTTATTGTGCCTTATCGGAAAGGTCACAAATCTTTGGAAAAGGTACAACCCTTCAGAAATGTCACAACTTTTCATAAAAGTCACAATCCTTCATAAAAGTCACAACCCTTCATAAAAGTCACAACTTTTCGTAAAAGTCACAACTATTCATAAAAGTTACAACTTTTCTAAAATTCACAACTTTTCATAAAAGTCACAACTATTCATGAAATGGAAGGCTAGTTTAGGAAATAAATAAATTCAGAGGGAATTCTTGTTTGTGGTGGCACCATGTAGGTGTGCATAGGGTTCTCTTATATATATATATATATGTGTGTGTGTGTGTGTGTGTGATATGATATGATTGGTAACTTTTTTTTTCTTGATTTGAAATTTGAATTGTGGTTATTAAAGTTAAATAATAATATATTAAAATTATTGAGATTAAGCGGGTCAAATTGGTAAGTCATGACCCAACCCGTGTTTAGCCCATTTGTGCCCAAAGTAAACTTAGGCAGGTCATGACCAAACCCAATTTCTATTTCAACCTATTTCAATATCTCCAATTTCAATCAACCCGTTCATTTGACACCCCTAGTTTCATCTATCATGTATGTCTTTCAATTTTGAGTGTGTACAAGTATGTACATAAATGTGTATCAAATTGAACAAATAGACACACATGTCCTATGTAGTATAATACATGCAGGCCGCACGTAAGATGAAAAATTTCATTGTACAATGTCATGTAAGATGAATGTGTCTATTTGTTCAATTTTATACAAGTTCATGTGTCTACTAGTGCACACCAATGTTGGAGGGCATTAATGCAAGTTGAAGCCAAGTTAAAGAACACGGTTGTATATTATACCGTTATTTTATATTCTAGGTTTAGGGTGTAATGTGATCTATTTGTTGGGGGTCTAATCTTCCTAAAATGTCCTTATGAATTTTGGATAAGATCGGGGAGGAAGTGTAAAATATCACCCCCCCCCCCCCCATGAATATGTTTTTGATAAAAATTAGATGAAATTTACCATGTGGTACCATGTCATCAGGCTCAATCTTTTGATTATTTTTTTAAAAAAATAACCAACAATAAAATACTACCTAAATATAAATATAAGAAAACTCAAAGAACATATTTTTTTTTTGTAATTTTATTTTTGACATAATACATAAACATGACCCTTAAGTTGGCGTCAACTGTCAACTATGGCCTTTAACTTTGGGTTTGCACAAGTAGACACTAAAACTTGAATAAATTGAACAAATAGACATATTCATCCCACATGGCACCCTACATGAAAATTTTGTGTCCTACGTGCATTATGCCATGTAGGATACATGTGTCTACTTGTTCATTTTTATACACGTTTAAGTGTCTACTTGTTGACACTCAATGTTGGAGGTCATAGTTGTCTGCTAAGGCCAAATTAAGGGTCATGTTTATGTATTGTGCCTATCTTTTTTCTCTCAAAATAATGCATTAAAAAAACATGATACTTTTTTTGATCTTCAATTTTCTCAGGCGTTCAATGTTCAATGGGTCTCCCTTTGGTTGTTGGAAGGAACGCTTGGAAGATTTCATCCAAGCTGAAGATTATAAATTTTAGGATAAGATAACTATTGGACAAACCATTCCTATGAAGATTGTGGAAAGAGTTCAAGTTCCAAAGGTAAGGATTGACTTTACTAATGAACATATATCAACTCTCATAAAGAATGCTAAGATCGAAAGCATTCTAGTTTGTGGCCTTGGGCCAGATGAGTACAATAGGACCTGATAGGGTTTTAGTCAACTCATGGCCCGTCAGTCAGTTCCTTCGATGGGCCAGTGGACTTTTAGTTTAGGGCTAATAGGGTTTTTTCCTAATTATTTTATCCCTAAACTACTTCATTTGGTTAGTTTTAGCCTTTTATTCTAGTCAGATTTTACACTAAACCATTATTCTCTAGAATTTACCAAGCTTAGAACAAAAGAGGAGAAAGAGGCGACTCAAAACCCTTCCAAGAGTGCAGCACATTTTCTTCAATTCTAGCACCAAAATCGAAAGATTTCTCCGTGAATTTTGTCACCAGGTATGTGGGATTTCACTAGTGGATTCCTTTATTCCACTAGATCCCTAGAATTTTGTCAGATTCTTGATTCTCTATCTCATGTTTAGACCTAGGATTTCTCAAACTTTGCATGATTGTTGTGAATTAGTTGTTATAGTATTCCTAATAAGATTATCATGTATTCGTGAAATCGTTGCTTAGTTTTTTGCATGAAATTCACAACCCTAGTTGTGTAAATTCTCTTAGTTCATGAATTACACTTGCTAGGTAAGTTTAAATAGATATACATGATCCAGTTTTGAATGTCACACTATTAGTTTATAAATGTTGCATTCTCAGATTTGCATGTCACAACATTATGCTATCCAATATTTTAGTTATGTTGGTTATACACATTCCAATTGGGAGTAGGCTTAGAACCGAGTTGGACTAGGGGCGTATACATTGAACTCCACGTTTAGCTCACATGGTTTTATGTCGCTTAATAGTAGCTCCCACAGTCAGACTTTAGTGCATTTGACCAGATTTTCAGTTATACTTTAGCATTTAACTCAGTCTTTGGTATATTCTCAGGCTTTACATTTACTTCAAATTATGTTATTGCTTAGTGTGCTTGTTCAATTTATGTATTTTATTCAGCTATATTCTATATCCTGCATGCTCAGTACATTCCAAGTACTGACACATGCTCTGCGCTACATCCATTCATGATGTAGGTTCGGGTGTTCAGCATACAGATCACACGTAGATCGGTTCCCGATCTCCTCTTCAGCAGCTTCAGTGGTGAGTCCTTATACTTCGAGGACAACATACATGTTTTTCATATTTAGTCTTTCATTTCAGTTTTAATATTTCTAGGGTTAACTGGGGCATGTCCCAACAACTTTAGTCAGTTAGAGGCTTTTTCAGACATAGTTTTAGAATCAACTTTAGATTTGAGTTTGATCTTTCAGTTGTTATTAAACTCTTAGTACATTTCATATATTCAAACAAGTTGGGTATTCCCCACTTTCATTTACCACTATTTTAGCTTCCTTATAGTATCTCTTTATTCATATTGTTTTAGCATGCCTATGATATACCAACTTCAGGGTTATCTTAGGGTTACTCGTGATCCTACGTCCCGTGTTTACGTCAAGAGGCTAGCCTCGAGGCATGACAAACTTGGTATTAGAGCATTACGTTCAACAGTCTTAGAATGTCTGAAAGCCGCACTTAGTAGAGTTTCTTTCATGGGTGTAAAGTTCACCATATCTAATGAAGGGGAGGCTACAAAGTGTTTTAGGAAAAATCATCAATTTCTTGCTATTCTTATCGTTTGTGGGTATTATCTCCTTTCTAATTCATCGTTATGCGTTTTAGATCATGCCCCCTCGTGAGCTTACGCAAGGAATGCTAATGCTAATGCATGTAATGCTAACGGAGTTCCTCCATTCCCGGACCATGAGGTTACGAGTATAGAATTCCGAAATGCGATCCAATTTTTAGCTCAGAGTGTAGCAAACTAGAACAATCAGCGGGTCCCATTTCCTACTAATACTAATGGTGGATTAGTGGCAGCTAGAGTTCAAGATTTTGTTCGGATGAATTCACCTGAGATTCTAGGGTCGCAGGTTGGTGAGGGCCAACAGAACTTCATTGATGAGGTTAAGAATATATTTGGAGTGATGCAAGTGACTGGTAATGATAGGGTAGAGTTTGCATCCTACCCGCTTAAGGATGTAGATCACAGTCGAAAGAAAACAGGGATACAAATGCAGTTCCTGTGACTTGGGAATGGTTTAGTGGAGCTTTTCTGGACAGGTTCTTCCCGACGGAGTTGAGAGAGGCAAAAGCTCAAGAGTTCATGAATTTGTGAGAAGGTACAATGTCAGTCCAAGAGTACAGGATGAGGTTCACTCAACTCTCTAGCTATGCCCTACATATGGTTGCGGATTCTAGGGCAGAGATGAGTAAGTTTCTGTTTGGGGTATCAGACTTAGTTAAGATATAGTGCAGAATGCTATGTTGTTAGAGGATATGAATATCTCTAGGCTCATGACTCATGCTCAGCAGGTTGTGGGAGATAACCTTAAGAAAATAGCTAAGGACAACAAGAAAGCTAGAATAGGGAACTATGAGTACTCTCATCAAAAATCGGGTAATGGAAATCACTCACAGTTTAGACAGGGTCAGCATAGTAGGGAACCAGGATCTAAGTCTCAGGGAAGTGTTTCAGAAAATAAGACCTACCCAACTTGTCCAAAGTGTGGAAAGAACCATCCGGGCGAGTGTCTTGCAGGCAAGGAAATATGCTTTGGATGTGCTCAGTTTGGTTATAGGGTGAAGAATTTCCCTTCTTCCAGGCAGGGGACAGGAGGTAACGATAGTACGACTCAGTCTACAGTCCCAACAACACCAGCAGGTCACCCAACTCAGCAGGGTGTGTCATCTGGTACAGGTGGCGGTCAGCGTCAAGGCAGGTTCTATGCTCCCTAGACTCACTAGGATCAGGAAGATTTTCCTCACATCACTGGTAAGTTATAAATCTTTCATTTAGATGTTTATGCATTGTTAGATCCAGGGGCTACTCTTACCTTTGTAACTCTCTATATAGCAATAATCTCAGGTGTCAGTCCAGAAACTCTTTCAGAACCCTTCACAGTCTCTACTCCAGTCGGTGATCAGTTATAGCTAGACAAATATACATAAATTGCCCTATCACAGTCCATCAGAAAGTCACCTCAGCTGATCTTGTAGATTCAAAAATGGTAGGTTTCGATAAAAGTTTTGGCATGGATTGGTTACATTCCTATTATGCCTCAGTCGATTGTAGAACTAGGATCGTTCGGTTTCAGTTTCTAACGAGAAAGTCGTAGAATGGAAGGTTAGTAGCTTAGTGCCTATAGGTTGAATTATCTCTTACTTTAAGGTCATAAAGGTGATCACTAGAGGGTGGTGTAGCACATGTTGAGGAAAAAAGAAGGAATTAGCAAAGGATGTTCATCGGCTTGCTTGCCTAGGAGTTAGTCTTACGGACACATCAGATGGTGGTGTGATAGTCCAGAATAGATCAAAACCTTCATTGGTAGGGGAGGTTGAGGAAAAACAAGACAATGATTCTATATTGTTCTAGTTGGAAGGTGCAGTTCATCAGTAGAAAGTAGAGGTTTATTTCAAACGGGGAGATGGTCGTTTATGTGTTCCTAAGGTGGATGAGTAGGTGAAGCAACCTTGATTGGGGCAGATTTGGTTTTTGAAACTATTGGAAAAAGTTTAGCTCATTAGAAATAGATTTAAGATAAAAGCCCTATGCAGATGTAGGGAGGAGGAACTTAGAGTTTGAGATATATGATTGGACTTTCCTGAAAGTATCACATACAAAGGGGGTGATGATTGATGTTTGCGTAATCAGCGACATAACTTCCAATGCAAGTGTCTAAGATCGTGCAATAATATAATAACCCAACCAAGGGTTGGGGTCGAGTCTCAAAGGAGTGGTTTCGAGAATTAATAAAAAAATAAAATTAAGTTCTAACTAGTCATAGCTAAAGACATTAACGATTAAAAATATTATAAATTAAACGGGGACACAAAAGTGTCAGATATCGATTTAGGGGTTTTGTTACAAGTATCACAAAAACAGTAGAAATAACAAAGAAATCTATGAATGAGAGGGGATTCTTGGGATGTGACCGGAATACGGGCTAATCTAAATTGTTGGGTACATGCTTTCGATAGAAAATTTGTAGAGTAATAGTGACTAGGCTAAACTATATGTGGGAATAAATTCTCTCTTGAGCAACTTACCCCGTTTTAAATGGGTTCCTCTCGGACACCCACATACCGCATGAAGACCAGCCTACGCCTTACCCTACTCACTCTCTCGAGCTGAGTTTAGGATATGGGACTAGGGTTCACTCTCTCGAGCTGAACCTCATGTCGACCCACTCCTAAGGCCATCAATCTACTACTCTTGGTTTCGCGACCTTTCTCTCGATCAAGCTGAAAACACACAAATAAACTTGTAATTGCAACTACAAATTTGTTAAATTCAACCACAACTACTAGACGAAATCACCATTAAACTACATCTAATCTATCAACAAGCAAGACCCAACAACAACCTTAACCCATATTTGCTAAATCACAACCTAAGAATTGGGGTACTTAGCCACACATCAAGAGATAGAAATTTATACTTAAATGAGCTTGCATTCAAATGGGTACGGAGATTTAAGTCTTGTTACAGGCCCAGAATGAACAATCTAAGAGACGCAAGTCCAAATACTTGGAGATGAAACCCTCTTCTTCTTCATGTTTCAATACCCTCTCAAACACAGAGCAAAAATAAAAAGTACTAAAACTATATTCATTGTTCTATATTGAAAATTTGATGATACTAAAAGATTTGATACTAAGCTATAACTCTCAACGATTATTTATAGTTTTCAAAAATCTGTGCTGCAGCGAATTATTTAGTGACATTAGTCAGAATCACCATCAACTCGGTGATTCACCCTTTGGTGTAGTTCATCGCCTTCTTGCACCATCCTTCAGCATCGTCGTGCTCTGGGCCATTGGGCGACATAGTACTGCTTCGTGGAACTTCTTGGCGATGCGCCGACTTTTCCATTTTTCCGCCGACTTGATACTTTCCTTCAGGCTCAACACACTGGAACAAAAGGCACAGTGATACCCTTCGGCGACTCGCCAAGTGGACTCGGAGATCCTCAGGCCTTCATTTTCTCGTTCTTTTTAGTCTTTTCGTTCCTTTTTGCAAAGTAGTGTCCATGCTTTCGTTCAAACTTTAAATACCTGAAACTTAAGGATTTTCATCAGATATTGAGATAAAATAAGCATTTGAGGACACAATTTCTATTAAAATATAGCCCCAAATGAGTCCAATTTGTGGATTCATCAACATCCCCAACTTAAACTTTTTCTTGTCCTCAAGAAAACTCAAGTTCATCTGTTCAAAAAGGTGTCTCAAACAGTGCTACACAAGAGTCAATCATGAATGCACGCAACAAGATTCAATTTACTTATGCATAGATCAAATGTACACTTAAAGATTCAAGTTGTGACTCACCAATTATCAAAGAGTCTTACACTCACAATACTTGTTCCAAATGCAAGTTCAAGCTCAACTATAGTGTTCAAACACCCACACAGAAGAATTATTCCATATTCACACAATGGTTCACAGTTAAAAGCTTTGGAATCAGATGTAACGCTCACTCTCACAAGGAAGAACACAATACATGCTTTCACCCATAAGTTTGCCCGTTTTTTCCAGTCAACATTTGTTTCAGCTCACTCAAGATCAAAAAAGTCTCTTTAAGGCTTGTAGTGGGGCTGAGTGCAAAGGTATCGTCATTTAGGCTCAGTGACTTTCATCCTCATGAATTGTGGTTCTCACAACACTTCCTTTCCTTTTTCTTCATCATTCTCTTTAGTGCTCATAAGTCATCCTATTATTCACTTCCCAGGGATTGTTTGGGAATTCCATTTCTTTTGTACCTTTATTCCACAACTTTCTTTTTCATTCTTTTTTTTTTTCTCTCTTTTTTTATATGGAGGGGTTCCATTTTTCTTAAATCCATAGGTGAGAGGAGACTTTCCTTGCACTTCTTGACTTCCCTTTTTCATTTTACCACACCCCGAACTTAGGATTTTGGCCTAAGTTGGCTATTCAACTAACCACAATTCCAGAAGAATATAGGTAGTGGATAAAGAAAAGTTATGGTTTCATCAAGTTTCTTACAAAGAAAGGTAGGGCTCAAGGGGTGTTCAAAAGAGGTTCACACACTCACAAGGTAGGTCACAAAAGAAGTATATGTCAAATTGGCTCACATTGTTAGAAGTTGCCTAAGATCATATCAAGAGATAGCATCACTTAGTTGACTAGACCAACTGGGCAAATTCTAGGATCTATCATGCATGGTTCAAAGGAAGCTCATCACACAAGGCATCGACACTAAATTCAAAAAATACTCCACACATTTGCTAGTGTGCAACGGTCATCACAGGAGACTCAATTCGATAAATGGCTAATCACAATGAGATGAAAAGAGTTCACATATTGTCTATGCAACTTCATTTGGCCTCATCGTAGCCGCGCATTCATGTTCGTTCGGTTGAGAGCACAATTCAAGACATCAATATTGATCGGTACTGAGACTTAAATCTTGCAAAAGAATAGCCACATGCAACAAAAAGAGGTCGCAAAAATTTAAAATTTTCCGGAAGGGTCAAAATAATTTTTGTAATTTAAAAAAAAAGGGAGCCATAAGCTCAAAAATCCACAGAAAGCAGTGTAAAAATACTTTTAAATAGAACAACCTAAATATATTAAAGACATGAACATTAATAGCACACAAAGGTGAGCCTCACCCCACCATAAATAAAAACATTTGTCCTCAAATGTAATTAATAAAATCTCCAGAATGTAAATTAAAGGAATACACAGAGGGAAATAAAGAAACATCCTGTCTTTGCAGTCTCTCCATCTGTCTGGGCATTAGTACCCGGAGTGTTGTTAGTAGCGATGTTTGCCTCAACCATGTTATCTAAATCATGCACTGCTTTGAAGGCATGTATTGCATTGACGAACCCTCGAGCCCATGAAGGGACAACAGGGTCAATTTGAATCCTCCTACTAGAACTTGCTTCCTTGCTCTCGCACTTATCAGTTCTTCTGAACTGTTGTGCTTTTATGTGTCTGGGTGGCATGTTCCTTCCTACAACTTTTGGTCTGGCCATGTCTTCAAAGTCTTTGAGATAATGCTAGAACAACTGAAACACATACTTTCATCTGCAGAAAGGCTAGATAATCCATTCGGCGAGCCACAGACAATTCGCCGAAGGTCACAGTGCAGAAGGAGTTAGAAGTGCAGACAAAGGATGATTAAGGTGTCATTCGGTGAGTCGCCGAGTGCACTTGGCGATCGTGTGCTTCTCACCGAAAGTTACAGAAAACCACAACAAATAAAGCATGATAGTAAAGGAGAGATGGGGTACTTAGGTGAACCGCATAGTGGTTCGGGGAGCTCATCACAGCTCGCCGAATCACTTATCTTTCCTACTTTTGACCTAACTTTCCAAAATCTTCCCCGCAACCTTTGAAAACACAATTTAAGCACAAATTTAACCAAGTCCCATAACATACGAATACCACCCATCACACATTAACTCGACTAGATACATTAGAGAATAAGATTTCACCGTTTAAGCAAGGTTATCGAATAACAATCGACACTTAACAAATTCTATTCAATCAAGGAGGTTCAGCAGATCTTAAAAATGTCAAAGAGTGTGCAAATGAGTACAATGCTGACAAAATAATTATGGGTATTAAGAAACTAACCTTTTGTACTGATTGGAATACTACCTAGAAGCTAGGTGGCAATGTAATCCAAATCTGCGCACAAACCAATGAACCAAAATACTCCAGAAGTGCAAGAAATATAAAACTAGAGTGTTGGTGTGGGTTTTGAACAGATAAAAAAAGTGAGGGAAAGTGAATGAAGTTGGAACATTTTAAACCTTTGGCTTGAAAAAATAGTTCCATTTTTTGCCCACTCGGCGACGTTAGTCAAACTCGCCAACTCACTCGGTGGAATGCCGATTGTTTGGTTTCTCTGTCAAATTTACAGAACCTCTGGTTTATGGGGTGCCCAAAGGAAGGTTTCCATCGTGATCGCCAACATGGTCGGCGATTCGCCAATGATTTCCAACACTTGCCGAGTTTTACAAATTCTAATGTTGACGATGTCTTGAGTCAAACTACGGATAAAACCAGATTCACCGACCCTCTCGGCGACTCACCGACGGATTTATTGCTCGCTAGTCTGCATTTTTCGTTCACCCTCCACACTTCCATCTGCACAATCAACACATCATTATTTTATCAAAGAAAAAGAAAGTAATAAACGGTTTTGGGTTGCCTTCCAAACAACGCCATAGTTAATATCGTGGCACGACACAAGTTTTATTTTAAACCTCATTTATGAGGTTAGCCATGGTATCACTCGTCAAACCCCCTGGCTGTCTCAGATTTAGGTGCGACGAGATATGATCCATCTGGGTCTCTAACTGTATGATTGAAACTAAATGAGAGGTGACGGTCTAGCTAAGGGTAGACACACCTTCTTTCATACCTTTTAACATATTATCTGACCCTTCCACTTTGTTGAAGATGCGCGAGAGAATATCCTCAGACCTACCGCCATCCGAATCATTTGGTTTCTGGCGCTCATGAGGAGGCACGTATCTATCCTTCTCCCCATCGTTCCAATTTGGATTACAGTCCCTCCATTCACGATCTCGGTCCTTCCAACCTTCGTCTCTAGCCCAACCTTGGTTACCACCCTGCCTTGGGTAATTTGAGCGGTAGCCACTGCCTTGGTTTGGTAGAAAATTTACCTCTTCGTTATAAAAGGCTTCAAACTTCATCTCCTCAGGATTAGTTCCCCCGACCCCCACAGCGTTGACACCACGGGCATTGGCCCCATGACGCTTTTAGATAGAATATCAAGTAGTGTCATGATTTTGGCCATGTTTTGGTCTCTCTCATTGTCTTTTTCAATCTTCTCTTTGGATAACTTGAAAGTGAGAGGGGAAACTTGGTCCTCATTAGTCTGCCATGATCTATTGATAGTTGTCATACAATCTAAAAGTTAGGTTGCTACTGCATATGGCTGCTGCATTAAGCCTCCAGGTGAGAGTTG
Source organism: Solanum acaule (assembly GCA_036250505.1). NCBI lineage: Eukaryota > Viridiplantae > Streptophyta > Magnoliopsida > Solanales > Solanaceae > Solanum > Solanum acaule. The sequence continues at coordinate 5,595 of JAJOOR010007333.1, read as the reverse complement.
GTCAGCGACACCTTTGTTTACCGAATCCAAACTCTAGTAATAGTATTGAAGTAACACGTTGTCTGGCAAACCATGGGTTTGGCATTCTAGCACCAAATTTTTGAATCTTAGCCAAGTTTGGTACAGAGGCTCACCGTCTAGACGTTTAAAGCTTTGGTTGCTATCCCGCAGCGACATCATCTTCGAGGGAGGAAAAAATCGCATTTGAAATGCGGTCACCAACTCCTCCCAAGAAGTGATTGATTCACGTGGTAGCTCGGCTAGCCACTTGCAAGCCTCTCCCATCAACGAGAAAGGGAATAGTCTTAATCGAACCAACTCCTAAGAGATGTTTGTGAACGAGAATGGTCCACACACATCTACGAAGTTTCGAAGATGCTCGTGAGGATCCTCATGAGCCATTTCGCTTTAAAGTCCCTTTAGTTGCAAGAATTGCAACATGGTGCTCGTTATGTGGAACACTGCATTGCCCTCGGCTGGGGGTAAACGGATGGCTCCAACACATCCCATGGGATGAGGGACAATTATATTGGGCTCTTGGACATCGCTAAGATTTCTGATGTCGTCTTGGTGGCCTACCAGGCTACCGTTGCTACCATTAACACTCATGCTTTCTGAAATATTCACACTACAAATAAACAAAACTGAAAATTAGGTAAGTACACCACAACTAATAAGAACAAAAATTCTACTAATCTAAGAATTCTCAAATAACACCACTCCCCGGCAGCGGCGCCATTTTGATGTTTGCGTAATCAACGACACAACTTGCAATGCAAGTGTGTACGATTGTGCAAAAGTAGAATAACCCAACCAAGGGGAGGGGTCGAGTACCATAGGAGTGGTTTAGAGAATTAATAGAAAAATAAAATTAAGTTCTAACTAGTCGTAGCTAAAGACATTACCGATTTAAAATATTGTAAATTAAAGGGGGACACAAAAGTGTCAAATATCGATTTGGGGGTTTTGTCACAAGTATAACAAAAACAGTAGAAATAACAAAGAAATCTATGAATGAGAGGGGATTCTTGGGATGTTATCGGAATACGGGTTAATCTAAATTGTTGGATACATGATTTCGATAGAAAATTTATAGAGTAATAGTGACTAGGATAGGCTATATATGGGAATAAATTCTCTCTCGAGCAACTTACCCCGTTTCAAATGGGTTCCTCTCGAACACCCACTTGCCGCATGAAGACCAGTCTACGCCTTACCTCACTCACTCTCTCGAGCTGAGTGTTAGGATATGGGACTAGGGTTCACTCACTCGAGCTAAACCTAATGTCGACTCACTCCTTAGGTCATCAATCTAGTACTCTTGGTTTCACGACCTTTCTCTCTCGCAAGCCGAAAACACATAAATAAACTTGTATTTGCAACTACAAATTTGTTAAATTCAACAACAACTACTAGACAAAATCACCATTAAACTACATCTAATCTAGCACCAAGCAAGATCCAACAACAATTTTAATCCATATTCGCTAAATCACACCCCAAGAATTGGGGTTTTTAGCCACACATCAAGAGATAGAAATTTACACCTAAATGAGATTGCATTCAAATGGGTATGGAGATTTTATTATTGGTACAGGCAAAGAATGAAGAATCTAAGAGACCCAAGTCCAAATACTTGGAGATGAAACCCTCTTCTTCTTCAAGTTTCAAAACCCTCTCAAACTCAGACCAAAAATAAAAAGTAAAATTATATTAATTGTTCTATATTGAAAATTTGATGATACTAAAAGATCTGTTACTAAGCTATAACTCTCAACGAGTATTTATAGTTTTCAAAAATCTGTATTGCAGCGGATCATTCGCCGACATTAGTCAAAATCACCAATTAACTCGGCGATTCACCCTTTGGTGTTGTTCATCGCCTTCTTGCACCATCCTTCGGCATTGTCGTGCTCTGGGTTATTGGGAGACATAGTAATGCATCATGGAACTTCTCGGTGATGCTCCGACTGCTCCATTTTTTTGCCGACTTGATCATTTCCTTCAGGCTCAGCACACTAGAACAAAAGGCAAAGTGATACCCTTCGGCGACTCGCCAAGTGGACTCAGCGATCCTCAGGCCTATATTTTTTTGTTCTTTTCAGTCTTTTGGTTCCATTTTGCGAAGTAGTGTCCTTACTTTCCTTCAAACTTCAAATACCTGAAACTTAAGGGTTTTCATCAGATATTGAGATAACATAAGCATTTGAGGATGCAATTTCTATTAAAATATAACTCCAAATGAGTCCAATTTGTGGACTCATCAACTATATTTGACAATCTTGGTGGAGTCAGTCCATAGAGGGAGCTACTAGGGCAGTAGAAGCAGCCATGAAGGCCAAGTATCCAAATCTTTTTCCTTTCGATTATGTTTCAGCCTGAGATAATAGTTTCCTCTCCAGTCTCTTAGTTTACTCATTCTTTAATTCAGTCTTACTCCTTTGTTCCTTCAGTTGGTGTACCATTTTCAGTATATTTTCATGTTCTTGGAACTCAGTTCAGTCGAATATCAATTTCTAGTACTTAGGGGTAGGGATTGAAGCTCCTTCCCTCCACACCCAGCTAGTTTAGACTTCATTCGATGATGAATGTTTCCAAGGGTGATATATTGCAACACCCCGGATTCGATAAAGGAAAAATTCCTGATTTTTTAGAAGTTGCAGGTGCCACCGACAGAGGCCACTTACGAACCGTCAGTCGACTTACGTCCCGTCAGTTAGCTCCGTCGATGGGCCTGTCGACTTTTAGTTATCAGACCTTAAATTTCAGCACTCTAACAACCAAAAGATAACTGACAGGACGGACCGTCAGTTGACTTACGACCCATCAGTCAGCTCCGTCGATGAGCCAGTCTACATCTAGTTTTCATTCCCCAGATTTCAGCCCTCTGACAGCCAAACTACGACTGACAGGACAGATTGACAGTCAACTCACGGCCTCATCACTCAGCTCCGTCGATGGGCCAGTCAAATTTTAGTGTTTAGACCCCAGATTTAAGCCCTGTGACAACCAAACGAAGACTAACAGGACGGACCGTTAATTGACTCATGGTCCCTCAGTCAGCTCCGTCGATGGGATAGTCGACTTTTAGTTTTCAGACCCCAGATTTCAGCCCTCTAATAGCCAAACGTTCACTGATAGGACGGACCATCAGTCGACTCACGACCCGTTAGTCAGCTCCGTTGATAGGCCAGTCGACTTTTAGTTTAAGGGTAATAGGGTATTTTCCTAATTATTTTATCCATAAACTACATTATTTCGGTAAGTTTTAACCAATTATTCTTATTAGATTTTACCCTAAATCATTATTCTCTAGAATTCACCAAGCTTAGAACAAAAGAGGAGAAAGAGGAGACTCAAAACCCTTCCAAGAATGCAACAATTTTTCTTCAGTTCTAGCCCCAAAATCGAAAGATTTCTTCGGGAATTTCATTACCAGGTATGTGGGATTTCACTAGTGTATTCCTCTCTTCCACTAGGTCCCTATAATTCAGTCAGATTCTTGATATATCATATTTAGACCTAGGGTTTCTTAAAACTTGACGAATGTCGTGAATTAGCTGGTATAGTATTCCTAATAAGATTATCATGTATTCGTGAAATCGTTGCTTAATTCTTTGCATGAAATACAAAACCCTAGTTGTGTAGATTCTCGTAGTTCATGAATTACACTTGCTAGGTCAGTTTAATTAAATATACATGCTCCAGTTTCAAATGTCCCGTTATCAGTTTATAAATGTTGCATTTTCAAATTTGCTTGTCAGAACATTGAGCTATCTAGTATTTCAGTTATGTTGTTTATACACATTCTAGTTGGTAGTAGGCTTAGCACCAAGTTGGACTAGGGTTCAGCGTACCCTTATAGTCCTAAAAATATGTGCCCCTGTAGGTTTATAAGTCCCCTCTATTGGGCATCAGATTTAGTGATCACACCAGTCATGCCTTTATACCCCTGGCAAGGTATATTGGGTCCTCTCAATGGGGCATATACATCGGACTCCACGTTTCGCTCATGTGGTTTTATGTTAGTTAATAGTATCTCCCACAGTCAGACTTCAGTGCATTTGACTAGGTTTTCAGTTATACTTTCAGTCTCAGTATGTCATGTTCAGAATTAGTATTTGGTCATTGCATTTAGCTTAGTCTTTGATATATGCTCGACATTTACATTTAGTTAAGATTATGTTATTGCTCAGTATGCTTGTTTAGTTTATGTATTTTATTCAGCTGTATTCTATATCCTGCATGCTTAGTACATTCCAAGTACTGACGCATACTCTGCGGTACATCCTTTCATGATGCAGGTTCAGGTGTTCAGCATCCAGATCACGCATATATCGGTTCTCGATCTCCACTTTAGTAGCTTTAGTGGTGAGTCCTCATACTTCGAGGACAACAAAGCATGTTTTTCGTAATTAGTCTTTCATTTCACTTTAAGTTTTGCTAGGGTTAGCTTGGGCATGTTCCAGCAATTCTAGTGAGTTAGAGGCTTTTTTAGACATAGTATTAGATTCAGCTTTAGATTTGAGTTTGATCTTTCAATTGTTATTGAACTCATAGTACATTTCATATATTCGAGTGAGTTGGGTATTCCCCAATTTCAATTACCACTATTTTAGCTTCCGCATAGTATCTCTTTATTCAGTTTGTTTTAGTATGCTTATGATATGCCAGCTTTAGGGTTATCTTGGGGTCACTTGTGATTCTAGGTTCCATTTTTACGTCAAGGGGTACCCTCGGGGTGTGATAAAATGTATAATTAATAGTTTTGCAAAACTCCAAATGAGATTCTTATGCATTATTCCTACTTTATTTTGTAGCTTCTAAGTAGTACACAGTTATTGCTGTAACGACCCGAGAGCACCCCCTAGCCGTTACATGCGTATTTGACCTCTCGGAGGTCTTATACAAGCCTTAGCATTCATTCATTGCATTCGGTAATAAAAACCGTAAGGAATAAAAACACTTTTTAAAACAAATCCATAATACTCATAAAAACTTTCAAATGTAAAGAAGTAGAATTTCTAAGTCTCATGTACCATCTTAGACACGAATAGAACATTTTAGGGATACGACCCCTTTACAACAAAATATAAGTCTTATACAATGTCTAAGTGGAAGTACTAGAAAGGTAACAACTATGTCCTCGAATATATAAAGACATACCAAGCTTCTTGAGAAGAGTCAATATCCCAAGCTTCCTCAAAAGATCTCCTCACTTTCCACCACTTACACTTGTAACAATAGAGAAATATGAAATTAGTACAATGAGTACTAAGTATGATGACCATGCAAGAAAATATGCACAATAGACATTTACAAGGAATGTATGCTTTTAAGACCTTCTTTAACAAACCTTTACGACCACAAGCATAAACCCACATTTCAAGTCACCATTCACAAATAAGACCATATTCACATCCTTTACAACTCAATTAATACAAGTGTACCATACTTAAACAAAGTAGCTAAGTAATTCCTTCATTACCATTTAAGCCTCTATCTCAAGTCACCCTAAGCCACACTTAAGTGAATAATGAAGTGATCGCCCATACAACCTCTTCATATACACCTAAGTGTTCCTAAGAGTTACCA
>JAJOOR010007332.1:0-65666 GCA_036250505.1 Solanum acaule | reverse complement strand
GAAATATTATTCCTTGTCAAAACATACCCCCCCCCCCCCCCCTCCTTTGTTCTATACTAATCAAGTCAAACTTTTTTACAGACACAAGTGACTTTAGGTGAAACTAGTGATAACTCTCTCATAAAATTCTGGTAAAAATTTTGCTCTTCTATAAGGTTTCTTTCGAAAAGCTTTGATTCTACAATGTATTGCTGTTCACAAGATTATATTTCTTTTGTTTAAAAAGAGTGATGACATTAGAATTATAACATTCAACGCATTCGAAGTGCATATGAGATTAAAATATTATCATAAAGGAGACTACTAAAATAGTAATAATATCATCTAAAATAAGTCAAACAGAATATATTTTAATATTGATGTTGGTATTGTTCTTTTTCTATCTCAGGCATGTCTCAACTTGAAATAACAACTTGAATGATCCCTCGCAATTAGGGTTCGAGAATGTCCATTCAAATTGGAATAACAACATTAATAACAATCACATCATTCAACATAATGATCCTTCTTCCATTAAAATTGATGCAATAACTCCTACTGTTAATGGATTTAACAATTCAATGTATATAGGTTAGTACGTTCAAATTTTTATTGTTATTATTATTGACTAATTAACTTTATTTGTTGTTTTCTATAAAATTATTTTTATTATCTTATTCATGAAAATACACACTTCAATGGTGTTTTTACAATGATCAGGAGAATATCATGGAAAACAGTAAATACTTTGCTGAAACAAAACATGAGAATCATGCATGCAAATGGGATGATATCGATGCTTTCCTCAATGAAGCTTTGAATGAAGAAGACTTTTGAAATTTAGATTGATCAACCAATGAAAAAAACTTTTCTTTATCTTTAGTCCATTTAAAAAATCACAGACTTTTGATATTCTAGTTTTATTTTACTTATTTCAGTATGCAAGATATCATCTTAATGTACGTAAGTAGGGTGGCCTATCTAAGAATATTCGAAATAAATTGTGTTAGCAATATCATATGTATTAATACTTCTTATTATTGTCCATTTAAATTATATGGAGCTTTTGCAAGAAGCTTGGAAACAAGTGGAGGGTCACCTCTACGGAGGTTTCATTTGATTTAGAAGGAAAATTGTTGACATATATAGATATGCTACAATTCCTTTTTAAACTTGTTTAAAACGTTTCAATAACCTTTGAACATCTTTGTTTAAAGCATAGTTATATGAATTTATACCTTGAAACAAATACTTCATTCAACTTCAAAATTTATTTTGATAATGATTAGATTGACTTACTATAAATGTTTTACGCTATAATAACTTGGTGGTATACTTTGAGTTCTTGCTTAATGATTTTCAAATATAAGACTCATCTTTAAGTAATTTACAAATTTGAGCTTGCAAATTCATTTCTGATTTAACACACATGAGTTCTTCATGAAATTATATATATAAGGCATCTTTAGGCCTTGAATAAAGTTCAAAAGAAACATAATATCTCTTAATGAATCTGAATTTTCATGATGACCCTCCAAGTCATTCCTCTATTACTGTCTTCTTTTCATCGTTTAGAGCATCTTGTAGTGACCACAAGTCATTTATGACATACTGGGAATGAGAGTTTGGTCACCTAGACGTTCATTTTGATTAAGTGAAAGTTTATGTATTTTGGAGTTTTTGAAATTTGAACGGTTGACTTCGGTCAAAGTTTAGAAAGACAGCCTCAAAATATAAAAATGAAAGTATCACGCCCTGAGCCTACACCCTACACGTGGCCGGAACTTGAGAACCATTTCTGATCCCCAAGCAAACCCTTGGCTTGGCTGACTACTTAGCGAAAGACTCATTGAAGTGGTGATAGGCTTTAAAACATAATTTAGAACATTCAAACTCAAAGTAAATACTCAACTCAAAATGTTTGTAAAATACTCATTAATATAAGTATAATAGTTTGCAAAAATTCTCAAGGAAAAGTAAATACCGAAAGACTCTTCAACTCTATATATCTATGAAGCCTCTAATGTTTAAGATAGGTGTGAAAGAAAAGACCCACGACACCTCAAAACAACTAAACTGAAAGTAAATGTGAAGTCCTCCGGATGTCAAGAAGGCTCCCAAAGAGCTTGTTGGAGTATAGAGTGATCTCAACGAAGCACATGTTAATGATCGTAAACACCTGTATTTTTTTCATAAAAAGATGTCGATCGAATGACATAATTATATTTGAATGTATGATTATGTAATATAGCTGATTAACAAATAATTGAACTGAAAGGGTAGAAATAGATAAGAACTATACTCAAGCTGAATGTACAGATATAAAGGACTTAACTCATTTAAATCTTTACAAAATACATAGTCATCTCTGAACTCAATATAATAAGTGATATATAAAAATAAACTTTTACTCTATTGGGAGATTTTCTAACCGACACCATCACAATGAGTTACGTAAAGATACAACGTCTTGTCCACACTGCCAAAACATTCCTTTATCATGTTAGGATATGGAACCTCTCTACTAAGTGGATCCTCTAAGCTCTGCTTGAATGCACTAAGGATTCATCTAAAAAGTATGATCCTGTACCCATATTGGCAAGAAATGGTTTATGGGGGTTGTGAGCTATTTGAACTCTCTCCTATATCAGTGCTCAATACTACTCCCAATAACATATACTATTGGTCAAATGCATAATAACATATTCTTTCTCTGGTTTGAGATAATTGCTCAAACTATCCTTTTAAAAGAGGTAACTGCTCTGAGATATCTCTGAAACTCATTGCTCATTTAGAAAACAAGGTTTTTCTTTAATCAATGTAAAAATAATTTCTAGGTTGGGATAATTACTCATAAGAGGTAAAAGCTCTGTACTCAATCTTTCTGACAACTCTTTTAACTTTTCAAAAAGGGAATTCTCTTTCTTCATGTAAAAAAGAAACATTTGGGAAATACTTAGTTCCCTTATACTCTTTCTCAAACTCCTCTTTACTTCTTGAAAACTCTGTTTAAAATACAAATGTTAGCTTTAAAAATTTCTCAAGATTTATAGCTCAAAATAGGGTTCATGCTGAAATATAGACATGACTGAATCAACTCAAGGCTCTCAATAATAATATAGAAAACTCAATACTCAGAACTCAATGATACTACATATCTCAAGAATACTCAATTCCCAGGGTTCATGCTGAAATATAGACATGAACAAACCAACTCAAGAATCTCATTACATAACATATATATATCAATTCAATAATTAAGAATAGAATTTAAAAAAGAATCAGGAAGTCAAGAACTCAAAATCAACTCATTTCAGGAATACTCAAATCTAAGGATCGAACCCTAGATTACTCTTTTAATAATTTGAAAGTAGATGCACGGCGTGAAGACAAACTATTCCAACACTATGATAACCTTACATACATACCTGGAAGAATGGAGTTTTTAGTGAAATCGACAAAACTCGAAGAACGCTTGAACCCTGGCTTTTCTCCTCTTGGAACCCTGCTATAGTGTCTTGATGTGTCAATGAACGTAAAAGAACTGATCATCACTTTTTCAGCCCTTAATCAGGTGTAAAATGTCGTGGTTTAGGCTTAGAATAGAGGTTAAAACAACCTTGTTTAAGTACCAAATGCATATGGGAACGACCAAAATGATTAAAGATTATAAAGCTGACGTGGTGCCTTAAAAGGGAGGCTTCACGGACAATTTAAGGTTTCACGATCCATGAAACACTTCAAGGGCCGTATAGCCGGCTGTGAAGCTTCACTTGCCTGATAGGGCTTCACTAAAACGGGCATAACATTTTACTCCAAACTTGAAATGAGGCAAACTTGGTGGCATTGGAAAGAGCACTCAAAGAGCTTCAATTTGAGAGGTAATGGGCCAACTAATTTGGTATGTGCAGAGAGATATGGTTGTTTGAATTTGACCCCAGAAAAATATCATATTGAAACACAATCGGTATGAAAGCTTTCAACTCAACTTTGTGCTAGGGGATTCCAGTAACCTTAATTCATATCCAAAATCATTTCCACACTAAAGAATTGACCATAACACCTATGAAAAATTAAGAATCACTCGGTTTGACCTTATACACAATTCAAGAATAGTTTGGGACTCAACTTAGACATTTTTGGGGCGTTACAGTATCTCCCCATTGGGATCATTCGTCATCGAATGTTGGGGTAAAGAGTTACGACCACTACCTCTCTTGACTTTTGAGCTTTCTTACTAACATAGGCTGGACTGATTCGATACTAATAATTTTTAAACTGTACTAGAGCACATAAGTCATGAATGATATAAGTTTGATCATAGTCAAACTCTATTTGAAAATATCATACCTAAAACAAAGGTATCATGGCATGAAGTAAGAATAGGACTATTATGCCTTAAGCAATACAACTGCTAGTTTTCAAGTCTAGCAACACGTCTAAACCATGCCCTCCTTTATGAATACCACACTTCATTAGTTGTAACTCATAACTCCTACAAGGGTTTATGACTACTCTTACCAAGGTCTAATTTAAATTGTCTGCTCTTAGTATGTTCAAACCTAATCTCTAAAACACAAGATCCTAAATATGAGAGGTTTATACTAATCTAAACCACAAGATTCAAGTTTTATGACTCTATAGGAAATCTCATCTCATGAATATTACTCCTTATCACTACATTCATCAAAACTTTGAGTCCTAGTCAAGAAGCATCTAATGCATCATGTATTCATCCATATGTAACAACACCATATTCAAGATTAGTACTATATCCAATCCATGGATTCCTACTAACCAATCCTTCTAAGAATTCCTCCTCCTCTCTTCATCTCTATCAATTTAAATTTCACACATTACTATCAAGAAATAACTAGCTACTCTCACTTAACTATTACTCGTAGTAAAACTTCATTCATCATTCATCCACTTTTATAGCCTTAGATGGAATAAGCACACTACCCTTACAAACATAAGAAACATCAACCTTTTTTCTCTCAACTACTGTCATCAACATGACTCTCTAACTAAAAATGATCACTGGAAGAGCTTTAGGGCGAAATATCATAAGCACGATTCATTTGAGACATCTGATATAAGAATATGTATGACATAACATTATGTTGCTAGACATTGAGAGTAGATCATGAATTTGTGATATTGAGCATACTATGAGACATGAGTGCTTATATGAATATGTTGATACTATGAGGCTAATAACTATAAGTTTATGAAGTAAGATTGAGATCAATGTGCTAAAGTCTTTGCCCCTCATTCTCGGAACCTAGCATAGAAGTGAATCTGTCTGAAGTGTATGAGCATAGGTCATGAACGCAATTTTGATATTAGAAACATCAATAACATATTGTAACAACTGACTTAGAGGAATACGCTAGAGTATGAATGGATCGATATATTACTTTAACTCTTTTTGAACACATTACTATATGATTCTCAACACTTGACTAGGTTTCTCATCTTATCATCTCCCCCTTGGGATTGAAGCTGACTATTTAAAGTTATGGATCTATTTCATCATGTCTAAACTGGTCTACATCTCCTTTACACTAAAATTTGGGAAAGGCTTATCCTATGGATACTGAACTCTCCATATGCAGGTACTAAGATTCCTTCTAAGACCTCTTTCTCAAATACTTCTCTTAACCTCTTTTCACACCTATACATGTCTTTCTATAATCGTTACCCACATTGATTATATATGATCCCCTCGACCAAAACTGTAAGGGTAACAAAATAATGCTTACTTCAGCCTACTCCCCATTAACAACTCAACTATACAATCTAGGCACACCTGAAAAATCATTAACTTAATTGGAACCTTGTCTGACCACATAAGATCTCAGGTACACCACTTAAAGTTCTTTCTAATCTAATGAATTAGCCACACTCCCTTGATCTCATTTAGGAGTCATAATACCACACTTGTACTACTCACATTTATCAAAAAGTAACACCTTAATTTCTCACCTAATTTATGTCAAATTTACTAGATTAGATCTTAAAAACATTATAACCCTCATGTTGTCATCCTTTTTATCATGACATTCGTCTCAAATTCCAGCTTAGTGTCTAGTACTAAACACATATATAAATATAATTGCTAACATATTATACTAACTTATGACTACTAGATAAAATTAAGAAACAATCACCCACTACGACCTCATGACAAGTAGTCAATATTTATCTCGTAGTCCACTTACTTACAATTTACCATCACATTCCATTTCACAACCTAAGTACTATTTACCAGTTCACAATACACCATTACTTAATTAGTCTATAATCCTCTTAGTATCATGGGGTTATCCCTTAAAAATCATAAGCCTAGCTTAGATTTATCACCTTATGACTACTCTGTTGTTCTATTCAACACCGATACTTAGTTTTCACTAGCATAGTGACACATTTGCATAAACTCCCTTCTGGTTAAACAATACTCTAACTTATCCATACTAACAATTCTTACTCTACCTTCTATCATGAAATCTACAAAGCTCATCACTTCTTAGTATACCTATAAGGGAAAACTCCTCATTAATAACTTACTAGGTGCATGACTGCAACAACATGATTTTCCGCATCATTATCTTCGTTTCTTTGATTACTATATCTCTACATGTATTCTTCTAACTTTGGACACTTTTACTACTACTGCTTATAACACCATAACTCATACTATCATTTTGGGTAAAAATACTACCACAACTCTAAAACACATTTACTCATAAGGGTCTCAACTAAAATAAGGTTAGGATAGTAGAGTTTGGGAGTACATCTCGCTTTTAGCTCGAACGCAACGACTCATATGAATAAGAATACATTCTTTCGAATTTCAAGACTTAGTTTAAAACACAAATGTTGGCTTTAAAAGATTCTCAAGATTTGTAACTCGAAATAGGGTTCATGGTGAAATATAGACATGAATGAATCAACTCTAGGATCTCAATAATATTATAAAAAACTCACTACTCAGAACGCAAAAACTCAGAACTCAATGATACTACTCATCTCAAGAATACTCAATTCGTAGGGTTCATGCTGAAATATAAACATGAACGAATAAATTCAAGAATCTCAATGCATAACATATAACAATTCAATAATTAGGAATAGTATTTCAAAAAGAAACAGGAACTCAAGAACTCAAAATTAACTCATCTCAATAATACTCAAATCTAAGGATAGAACACTAAATTACTCTTTTACTGATTTGATTGTAGATGTTGGGCGTGAGGATGAACTAGTCAAACATTATGACAACCTTACATACTTGGAAGAATGAAGTTTTTGGCGAAATGGATGACACTTGAGGAACACTTTTTTTCCACTCGGAACCTTGCTCTAATATCTTGAAGTGTTAATGAACGTAACAGAACTTATTAACACTTTATAAATCCTTAATAAGGTGTAACAAGTTGTTGTTTAGGATTATAATAAGGGTTAAAATGACCTAATTTAGGTACCAAACACACATGAGAAAGACAGAAATAACCCCAGCTTTAAAAACTGGTGAGGTGCCTTAAAAGGGAGGTGACTTCAAGGGTTGTATAGCCGGCCGTGAAACTTCACCTGCACGATAGGGCTTCACTAAAATGGGCATAACATTTTACTCTGAACTCACTATGAGGCAAACTTGGTGGCATAAGAAAGATGACTCAAAGACCATTAATTTGATAGATAATGGGCTACCTAATTTGTTATGTGCTGAGAGATATGGTTTTTTGAAGTTGGCCCAAGTAAAATATCATATTGAAACTCAATCACTAAGAAAGCTTTAAACTCAACTTTACGCTAGGGTTTATAGTGACCTTAATTCATATCCAAAATTATTCCCACATTTAAGAATTGATCTTAACACCTAAGACTAACTAAGAATCACTCGGTACAACCTTATACACACTTTATGTCATTTGGGGCTTAACTTAGAATTTTCGGGGTGTTATATAAAGTTTACTTAGCTCAAAAATGTCAATTTTGGTCTAGAAGGACCTCTCAGATCTATCATTTTATGGGATCACCCCTAGCCCCCTTGTAGTATTGTGCTTAAAATAGAATCTAGGTGTGGGACCCACTTTTTATCGAGATGACCTTCGTTGGAAGTTTTAACATATCTGTCAAGTATGGGAAGCCAATTTTTTGGGGTAGCATATCTTGTTTGCATGCACAGGTTCTAAGAAAATCTCGAGAACCATATCATAGATTTAAAAATTAGGAAAACCAGGAAATATCAGCTAGTGCAACGACTTTTTCTAGTTCGCATTCACAGGCTCCTAGCCACGTTCAGGGTGACCAATGGTCTTGGTCTCTATGTTTTGGAGGTCTATGCTGCATTTGCAGAGACCTAGCTAGTTTGTTAGCGCATTCACAGACCATCTACCACATTCACGTAGCTAAAGGGGACTTACCTTCAGTGATGGTGGACATGGTGCTACATTCACAAAGGGTTGGGGTGGTTGACCCTCCACGATTGTGGATTGGATCCCATGTTAATGGAGGTTATTTAATTGGAATTCCTGGGGCTCGAGGTAATTCACTAGTAGTGGAGCAATTGTGAAGTTTCATTTTTTTAGTGCAAGGTTGAACATTTATAATTTAACGAAGGAAGGGAGAAAAAGTACTCGATATATTCATCGGGATATTTAAAATGTCAAAGCATATGCATGTTCATCTTCTTCGCAAGCTAGAAGTCTTCCACATTCATCATTACCTATCTTGAGGGGATATATATAGTTAAGAACGCACGTGTAGAAAAGTTGTTCCAAGTTACCACGGTGTCATATGCATGTGTGAAAAGGGTTGTTATTAAATGTAGTGTTATTCATGATAAGTTAGTGGCAATTTATTGAATAGGTAGATAAAAATAACAATTTTGTAGATATGTCTTTTCTTTCTTCATATTATAAATCCAAACCCTAATTTCTTGAGTCTTTCTCTAAGATTGAATAACCAAATATAACAGTTACATAGAAACATTCATTAGTTTAGTATACCATGAACAATTGATGTTGTATGCACAATAGTTGTTAACATCTTCGTCAACATACCTGGTTCCAAAAAACACATGTTAGTTTAGAGAGCACACGAATAACTGTTGTATGAGATAAATTAAAACAAACTAAGAAGAAAAGTTAAAACATTGTCTGTAAGTGATATATAAATATGAGAAAAGATGTGTGGACGTAAATTCCCTTAAATTATTGAACATAAATCAGTGGAACTAAAAATTCGACCAATAAAAGGTATCTTATTTTCTTATTTCAAGAATCAATAATTTCATAGTGTGTCTTTCACTTTTTAAAACTTGCCTATAGAAAAATAACAATTTCTTTTTCGCCGGGCTCAACAACTGTAGTTTCTGAATATTGTTCGCAAGTGGAATTTAATTATCTCTTTGTTATTAATATATTCAAAGTTTTGCACTTTTCTAAATGTAAACCCTAATCATGACTTTAGGATAACCATAATTGACATCTTTAATACACATGTTGCCTAGAAAAATGTGTCACTTTAACACCCGAGCAACTATTGTTGTACACGTGACAATAATTTTCATCTTCTAAATACATGTCACCGAAAATGCACTTCAGTTAGAAAACATGACACAAATACCTTTTGTTGTAAGCATGGAAATTAATTACATATCACGAATATATACCTATTACAAAAATGTGCATGTCATCTAGGGTACACACGAAGAGTTGTCATACACGACAAAGTGATGTGACACCTTTCTTTGACAAAGAAATATAATTATTTTTCATCCTTTTTGGGGATTTTCTTTATTTATGTAATGTTAAAAACTTTCAAAAATTACTCCTTTAACTCTCTTAATTATATTAAATATGCAATGTGATCAAATCAAAATGTCATTTCTTTAAATATCTTTAATATAAAACTTAATAGCCTTTGTTTTCATTACTTCCAAAACTGTCACAACCCAAAAATAGACGTGATGACACTTATTTTATCCCATCAAGACAAGTCAACATAAAATCTAACGAAAAAAGGAAATGCATAAGTAAAAATAGAATGAAAGACTAATACAAATTCAAAGCGCAAATAACACAAAATAACTCAAATATAATCCAAAAACATTGTTGTCATGTGTACAAGTCTAAAATGTATTATAATAGATTCAAAATAAATACAAGTCTCAATGTAATTGTTTTGAGAACAAGAAAATAAATAATAAAGGAGTAAGAAGTGTCTGCTGAGATGAAAAGCAATTGCCTCACAACTCTCCATAATAAGCGTCAAACGTAGAAGAGAAGAAGGGGTAATTACGGTTATCCGCACTCGTAACCAACACAAGTGTAGAAGAAAGAGAGTGACTACCAAACAATAATGGTTCTCAAAAAGCAAACCTAGCAACCCTAAGTAATGCAATATTGAACACTAGTATTCCAACCACACCAACCGAACCTCCACAACTATAACATGCAATAAACAATCAACCCAACTTTGATGTTCAAACTCAAATACAAAAGAGTACAAATAGAACATCACAAATTTCACCTCAACAACGATAACATATAATTAACACAATAGATAAGAAACAAATGAAGTGCAATGGAATATAGTGCAATGTCACACAGAGTGTTGCATGTCTGTCCTAATGATACACAACCGTTGTCTCTCGGTACGGGACCCATGGGGGACTCTTCAGTCCATGCATCTGCCATGGGTGTATGTCCCGATCCCTATTTCATTTCAATGAATCTGCCACCGACGTATGACATGTTCCCTATACTCACACAATGAATCCGCCATAAACGTATGGCCCGCTCCATAATTCCTCTCATTCTCACAGGGTATCATCACAACACTGGTTTAACATCAATGCAAATATGTGCAATGATCAAATATGATGTTGATAATCAACACCAATATCTAACAACAATTAATGAAGGCATATCATCAAGTGAATCATCACATTCATCCAATTTTCCGAGTCATAAACCAAATCATTCAAACCAATAAGATTCTCATTTTTACCCAAACTTACAATAGCAAGAGTCATTCATAAGTAAACAATACAAAGTATATACAAAACCCTTCACCAATTTCCATTACTCCCAATTACACAATGACATACGAGGTTCAATACACTTAAAAAGAATCAAAAGATCCACTTGCCTCAAGAAATCAAGCAATCACTCTAGTACTTGATCCTTTCCTTTTTGACGGGTCTCCAAATCAATACAATTTAAACAAATATGGGATCACAATAAGAATTCAAAACCAACAATAACCATAACAATGATTTTTTAAAAATCGGGCCCAAGTTGGTCGAAAACCCATTAATGAAAACTAGGGTTAAATTTGGAAATTTTTATAAAATAATATTACTAAAATATTTTAGAATCCATTAGTGAAAAACCCATTGAAAAATGAGTTGAAATCATCTCTTAATCAGCATTTTACATAAAGACTTATGTTCTCAAAATATCCCGTAACCTTGCCACTTCAAAACAGGAATTTGATGTTCAAAATCGAAAATGATAAGTAGGAAATGAAGATTTAGGGTCACAAAGACTTACCAATATGATTCAACACGTAAAATACTTTAGACATCACCATCGAAGAGTTCTTGAACCCAAAATTGTGGAATGTGATTGATAGCCCGATTTTGAAAAAACAACATTGTTCAGGTTCTAGTTGCTCATCACGATCACGACCCCAAGCACAACTGATTGTGATGATTAAATCAGTCAATCCATTTAATTTGACGATCGCGATAGCAACTAGGCCTCACACGATTGGGGTGATTAGAGATTTAACTTGTGATTGTGATAGTATGCATGTGATCGTGATTGTGAAGAAAATAACCATATGCGATCACCAAATAGGGTCTCACGATGCCGAAGATCAAAATACTAGGCACGATAACTCACCAAACCAACAACTCACATAAGTTACAAAACTATTTAATGGACCCTTAAGATTCGTTAGGAATCCTGAGTACACAAACTAGATATTTTACCCAACTAAAATCAATGTTTTGACTCAACGTGTAATGTCCCGAGCATACACCCTGGACATAGCAAGCACTCGAGAACTATTGCTGGTCCTCAAGAGAACCCTTAGCATGGCTCAACTACTCAGCGGAAAACTTACTCAAGTGAAATAGAAATCTCAATTACAAACACAACTCATAAGTAAAGTAGTTTAACTCAAAAGAATACTCAAATAAACATAAGTGTTCAACTCACAGTCTTTAAAACATCAACAAGGGAATGAGAAAAAGACTCCTCAACCACTACGATGGAAGTTGGGACAAGACCCATGACATCCCAACAAAAACTAAAATATAAATGTGATGCCTCCAAAAAGTAAGGAGGTTTACCAATGCTACCTCGAATGCGATTGGATCGACAGAGCGCTGATTGATGATCCTAAATACATGTATTTGCATTATGAAACAATGCAGGGCAAATGGCGTTAGTACATTAAATGTACGAGCATGTAAGGGGAACACTGCAACATAACATAAATCTTAAACTAATAGAAAGGAAAACATACTTACCTCGTCTCAACTCAACTCAAGAATAGTTAACTCAAGAATACTTAATTCAACTCCATAATACTCAACTCAACTAAATATGAAAGCAAGAATAAAAGATGTAAGGTGTATAAAAATTTTAAAATAGTAGATAATAACTCAATGTATGTGAAAATACATAAATAAACTCTTTACTCTTATTTGGGAGATTCTCTAACCGACAACCATCACTATGAGCTACGTAATGACACATCGTCTCACCCACGCTGCCTGAACTGTCCTATACCTTGCAAGAGTATAAGACATCCTCAAATAAGTGGATCCACAAAGCTATGCTTAAAAGCAATAAGGAATTATCTAAAAAGTATGATCCTTTACCCACGTTGGCATCCATGGTTTGTGAGGACATTGAGTTGACGGAACTCATCCCCATATCGGTGCTCAATACTATTCCCAATAATAATTAACTCATGCTTATATACTTAAAAACATATCTCCTCCTCAATTTGAGATAACTGCTCAAAATATTCTCTTAAAAGAGATAATACTCAGAAACTCCTCATGAACTCATTTGGAAATTAAGGTTTCCTCTCGTATTAAATGTAAAAGTGTTACATACTTGAGAATACTTAGTCCCATCAAACTCATTTTAAAATATGAACTCAACTCTCCTCATTCTCATACTCATTTACTCAAGTCTTAAAACAAGTTATAAATAATTGTAGAAGACTTCTCAAAATGACTCGAAGAACTTTCTTGAACTTTCCTCTTAACTCTACCTTGATTTGATATGTGAAATTTGCTATGATTAGCCTATAGGATATCTCAATGATTTAGGAAGGATTAGATAGTTGATAATAAGAAACGAGCGAAACACAATTTGGAGATCATTGGTGCGATGCGGAGGATGAATTAAATTTTTGGTTGCGAAATTAATTTTTGAGGCAGAGGACTCTGTATTCTCTCCGTGACGCGGAGAGGGGGTGAATATCTGAAGAATGAAAATATTAATCGTCTCTGCGATGGGGGCCTAGGCGTAAATATTTTCCCGATATTTTCTTCCTCTCCCAAACACGACTCAACTCATGCCTAAAGCAGTTTCAGTCCAAATTCACGAAATTTCACAAACCCAGAACGTTTTCAACGAAACCCATGCAAAATTCGTCAAGTATAACACTCATTCGCAGACCCCTCACCTCAAGAACTCAGAAGACTCCATTTATAATGAATGAAGCTAAAACCTCAGGAACTTCATCAAGAATCTCGATCACTAAACTTTAGAATGAATTCATGGCTGAAATTTACATAATTGACGTGCGGGCGAACAAATCCAACTCTATGAAAGCCTACATACCTTGAAAGAACTAAGTTCTTGGCGATTTCCCCAAAGCTTGGAAGAATCTTGAGTATTGTTCTTTTTCTCCTCTTGAACTTCTCTCTAATAAAACCCTAAGCTCTTTTGGAATGACTAAAACTGATTCCAATCAGTTTAGACCCCAAAATGGGTGAAAAAAAGGTGTAGGCCTAGTGGTTTAGGGAACATACCAAAATACCCCTCTTTTAGACGAATGAATTTCCTTAACTAGACAGGCTGCACTCAAACTGACATATCTCCTTCATCTGAACTCGCAATTTAGAAAATTTGGTGGCGTTGGAAAGTGGACTCGACGACCTTAAATTTAATATCCTATGGGACACCTAAATCATCTTGCGCTGAATGTTATGGTCGTTTGAAGCTTGTACAAAACTCACAATTAAAGACTATTACCAAACTAAATTTAGCTCTTTCTAAGACGGAGCTGTTACACAATGGAACCATCAAAACACGGATCCTATGCCTTTTTGACCCAAAACTTGTAAAAGTCACCACAAACTAACTTAACACTTAAAATACCAAACTGCCCTAGGAACATCAGCAAAATAATCAAGACCTCTTCTAGGCCTAAAATCATCCACAAAATTTGATCGGAGCGTCCGAACTCCAAATGTTGACCAAAGTCAACACATAGTCTAAGTTCAACTAAACTTCCAACTTAAGGGCTCAAATCCATCAAAAAACCCCTAAACAGAAAATGATAACACTCATACACTAAATTCCATATTTCGGAGCTAATGGACTGATGAAATTCCATTTCGAGTTCTGAGACTCGAAACTCCAGTTGTTGCATGTAACACCATACAAATTTCTAAGTTAAGACCCAAATCATTCTTCATTTGCGTATAAGATCATATCATGTGATTCTTAAATTGTGCTTATGTGTTAAGGTCAATTATTTTAGTATGGGAATAAATTTGGAGAGGAAACAAGGTCACAAGAATCCCCAGCACAAAGTTGAGTTGAAAACTTCCTTAGCAATTAAGTTTTGATATAAGCTTCTGCTTGGGTCACCATCAAACGACTAGATCTCTTAGAATATAAAAGGCTAGATATCCTATAAACTTTGAAATTAAAGGTATTTCAATCTTCTTTGCAACGCCACAAATTGTGCATCAATTCAAGTTACAAATGAACAGTTATGATCATCTTATTGACCTGATATAGTGTAGTGACGATTTAGCCGATAGGAAAAATACTAAAAAGGGTCTTTTTTGTCTGTTTACCCCTAGGAAAACCTCAAATGAATTTTTTGACTCATAAAAGGTCCAAAACAATAAGATTTTCATCACTTAATCCCCATTCTCTTCTCACTTAAACCCTAAGGCAAAATCCTAAGGAAATCAAAGAATAAGACTTCCCAGAAAGATTCTTTCAAATCATTTTCAATATTCTTATTCAAGGTAAGTCCTTCTCCAAGAATATCATTCTTTCCAACTCAAATTACTTCATACAATTTTGAATAATTAATAGAAATGTTAATTCTTGGCCATAGGGTTTTCAAGAAACTAATTCAAAAATCTCAAGAAAGGTTTTCTTGATTGTTCTCCTTCAAACTAGTGTTTCAAGACTTCCAATCAAGTTCATCTTCTAGATTCTTTAGGAACTTTGTTCTTCCAGGTATGTACAGCTATTCATAGTATTGGACTAGTTCATCATCATGTCTTACATCTAAATTTAGTTAGTAATAGTTAAATCCAGTATTCTACTCAAATATTCAAGAAATTCAAAATTCGAATTGTACGTTTGTTCTGAGTTCTAATTTCTTAATTATAAGATTGTAATATTTTATGCATTGAGATTATTCGGTTGTAGTTCATGCTTTTATTTCACAAGAATCCTAGTTGATGATATTTTGTTGAAAGCTTTGTGAATTTATTTCCATGCATTGATTTTAAAATTTTAAAATGAGTTTAAGAGTATCTTAAAGTATCCTTTGAGAAGAGTTTAAGGGAACAAAAATGGTTCCAAAAGTACTATTTTCACATTGAGAAAAAAATTATGTTTCATGATTAGTATGAGAGTTGATTATGCCATCAATGTTTAAGCAGTACGATATCTATATATGTCATCAATATTTTTATGTACTATGACTTCCCTAGTCATCAATGATCAAATCAAAATATGATTTCACATATAGTTTTCATGATTACAACCAAAATACAGGTTATTTCAAGAGTTCTAAGGAAACTTTAATAGTTTCAAATGTATCATTTTTACATTGAAAAAGAGAGTACTATTTTCATAAAAGATTAAGGAGTTTTCAGAGTATTTTATAAAGATTTAGTACAACTTCAATTACCTCTTAAATACGCCTATTGAGAAATTATCTCAACCCTGAGAGTACTTTTACATGAGCATACAATTATATTTTGGGTGTAGTATTGAACACCAATTTTGGTAAGAGTTTATATAACTCAAACTCCATAGCCTACGTCATTGGTGTACACAGGATTGTACTTCAAGGCGGGTAACTCCTCACCTTCCTCAAGAAGGCTTTTCAATGGATCCATTAGTTCAATTGAGTCCTATATCTGGCAAGGTATAGGGTAGCTCTGACAATATGGGTAATACACTATATCATTAGAAGACTCGTTGTGATGGTTGTCAGTTAGAGAAACTCCAAGAAAATTAAAGTAAGTAATATATATATATATATATATATATATTAGTTCAACACCTACTATTATTGCATCCTTACAGTAGGAACATTTAATGATTTTTCTTATGATTTACATTATGCTCAGTTATTTATTTTACTTAGCCTTATTACATACTCGTACATTCAATGTACTGATATCATTCTACCAACATCATGAATATTCAAGTACTTAGGATCATCAGTACGAGTTCCATTGAGATCATATGATCCGTTTATTAGCTTTTACTGAGACTTACTTGCTTTTAGAGGACTCCAATTTAATGATTTGTTAGTAGTAGCAATATGAGGTGCCGTGATTCTTGCCAGACACCTACCTTTATAAACAAGAGGCTTCATAGATAGACAGTCTTGGTCAATCTTTCAATATTCACTTTGAACTGTTTTATTCAAAAACTTTATGCTTCATATTCAGTATTTCATATAGTTTTGAGATTCAGTAACTTGTTTTTAAATACTGTTTGATTTTGATCCTTGTGTATGCTTGAGTTAGTATTCCCTTAGTAGTCAGCTAGGACAAGGGTTCGCTTGGGTACCAATAATGGTTCTCGAGTGCCAGCCATGTCCAGGATATAGGCTGGATCGTGACAAACTTGGTATCAGAGCACAAAGTTCAAGTTTTCTAGGATGTCTATGAAGCTGTGTGAGTAGATTATTATTTATGGTTGTGAGGGCCCTACTTTTATACATGATAGATTATAGACATTTCAGAAAAATTCCCTTTTTTTATACTCTAAATCATGCAATAGAACTATGTCATAAGAAACTTATTCAAACTCATTCAGTTTTCAAATGCATTTGACTACCCCTCCTACTCAAGATGGTTGAAAGAGCAAAGCCATGGTCCTTAACAAAGAGTTACTCTAAGGTAAAGTGCTTAGAAAGTAAATATATTGCACAAGGCTTGAGAGAAGCCTGTGAGTGAACTTAAGTGTTTGGATTCGAGAATGCACTCTTTTTCATATGAATCAATCATTCAAGATAAACGAGAGATGTATTCCCAGACTCTCTTCTCTAAACCTTATTTAGGTGAGACCCTCATGAGGAAAGTGTATTTTAGAATGTTTGGGTAATATTTCTACTCGAAAGGTAGTGCAATTTGCGATATTATGAGCCAGTAGTAATAGAAGTGCCCTGAGTTAGAAGAATGCATTTAGAGGTGTAGTAATCTATGAAGGAGAGATAGTGATGAAGTAAACTATGTTGTTGTAGTTATGTACCTAGTAAGTCATTAATGATGAGTTTTCCTTGATGTGTAGGCTAAGGACTAATAATTTTATGTAGATTTTATGATAGAAGGTAGAGGAATAGTAACTAGCTTGCATGAGTTAGAGTGTACTTTAATAAGAAAGGAGTTTATGTTGATGTGTTGTTGTGTTAGTGAAGACCAAGTAAAGGTGATGAATGGAAGGGTAGAGTATTCATGAGGTTATAGATCTAAGTACAACTTATGAATTTTAAGGGAGAATCCCATGATATTCAGTGGGTTATAGAACTAATTACGCAATGATGTCTAGTTGACGTGTAAATAGTACTTAAGTTTTGAAAAGGAATGTGACGGTAATCTGTAAATAGGTACACTATAGATAAATATTGACTACTTGTCATGACGTTTTAGTGGGTGAGTGTTTCTTAAATTTTTTCTAGTACTCGTAAGTTAGTATAGTATGTGAGAAATTATATTGATATCTGTATTTTGTACTAGACACTAAGCTTGAATTTGAGATGTGTGTCGTGATAAAAAGAATGGAAATATGAGGTGATGATGTTAGTTTTGAGATATAATCTAGTAAGTTTGAGATAAAGAAGGTGAGGAATTAAGGTGTTAGTCTACAATGAATGTGAGTGGTACAAGTGTGGTATTTTGGCCCTTAGATCCAATGTCACAATAATGAACAAAGGTTACTTCAAGAAGTATCTCACATGTGGTTTATGATGATGTCTGTTTGCATTAACCATTATCACAATTATATGTTTTTAACCTTTTATCTTATGACTTAAACTTGGTCTTTGCATGTCACGTAAAGGTCCCTTTTACCACGATTTCATACTTTTATGCATTGCTATCATACTTGGTATATTTTTTTACTAATTCATACTCTTGCCTACTTTCTTATAAAAAATGTAGGGTCCAAACCTCCAGGTTCGCATCCTCGTGGCTATAGTTCACTATAGTAGTGTTGAAGATTGGTCAGTCCTCATGTTCTGAGGACCGAGTTTTATTGCTTGTTGTATTTACTTCTTTTTTATATTGTATGTTATGTACGGGTTACGTGACGATCACTCTTGATGCACTAGATGGTTTTGAGACTATGTTAGACTTCCACTACGTTTTATAAACTCTTATGTTTTGAAATTGTCTTTTAAAATCTCTTGATTTTCTATTATCTTGTTTGATGTATGCTAAGTGGCTTGTATAGGGTCTATTGGGGTCTTGTACCCCATGTGACGTCTAGGGTATACTTTGGGTCATGACAATCGTAAGGTCATGGTAGAGATGCCTCTCTCAAGCCAAAGTTGGATGATAAAGAGGACCAAACTACTCAAGAGTATGCTACTACACCATTGCTTCACGACACCTTGTTGAGAGTGTTGGGTTTTCTTGGGGGTTTCACTCTGAGTGAGAGTGCAATAAGCACAACAAAGGGTTCTCACACTAAGGTTAGGGGTTAGATCCCACATCATTATTTGGCTCTAGTCGTTCAGGGTCAGGTAGGGCACCCATCAGTAGGTCTTGTTATTGACAGTGTTCCTTTTAGTGGGTATTAGATTCGAGGGTGAACCTTTGCTTATATTATTTGAGGATGAGAAGCACTGTTATGAGAATTTCAGAAAGATGGATCCACAACAATTTCAAGGTTGAAAGAGTGAGGATGTACACGATTTCTTGACAACGTGTCAAGACTTGCTTGAGACAGTTGGTTTGGCTAAGTCTCATGAGTTTTACTATGCTACACTTCAATTGTGTGAACAAGCTAGAGAGTGGTGGAGAGTTTACTTGGGATCTATATTGGATGGATCTCCACTGGTATCTTAGGATGTGTTTGATCTTTCCTTTTATGATCATTTCATCCCCTGGAGTGGAGACACTGGATCATCCCATGGAGAGATACTCAGTATAATGAAACCCTTATCCAAAAAATTCTTCAATTGATGCTTTAATTCCTTAAATTCTTTCAGGGCATATGGTAAGCAGGTATAGAGATAGGTATCAAGGAGTAGGTCAATACCGAAGGCTATTTTCCATTTTGAGAGAAATACCAGGATGATCATCGGGAAACACTTCCAAAAGCTCATTTACAATGAGAACTGACTCAAGAGTAGAGGTTTATTGTATCCCCAACCCTAACAATATGATAAATGCAACCCACATAAATCATTTTTTTATGGTTAACAAGATAATAATATTTATAGCTTAATATTTGGCCATACAAGATAGTGGCAGAGCATGTCTGCTAGTTACACTACTAGGAGGGTTTACAATAGTAGTACTAATACATTTATCTAGATTAGTATGGGCTTTAGTCAATCTAACAAAACGAGTTCCTGCTATGTCTGTCTCTAACTTTTTCAAGACAAAGACCAGCGGAACACCCACATAAATCATTTGCCTAACCTTTAGGAGCACTAAATTTCCCCTTCCCATTCTAAGATTGGTTCATTCGGAACCTAGAATGTGACCAATCAGGTCCTACTATCTATGGAAGCATAGCAAGAGGGAAGCCAATTCATCTCAAGAATGACATCAAAGTGTAACATATCATGATCTATCAAATAAATATGAGTGACTCTATGAGAAACAAAAACAAGGCAATTTCTATGAACTCCCTTAGCAACAATAGAGTCACCAACAAGTGTAGAGACTGATAAAGGTTCTCAAAGAATATCGGGACAGACATCAAATCTAATAGCCACATAAATAGTTGGGTTATATTAATTAAAGCACACTCTTAAACACAGTTGTGGTTGGTAGTCCAGGGTAAGTGTGTGCAGTCAAGTGTCCAAGGTCTGCGCTTTGATTCTTGTTGAAGTGATTTTATAACAACTTTTTAAATTTTAAAGAAACAAGAAGGGAAATAAATAGAAATTGTTGCCTATTGATGGCATCTTATAACTAGTCCTCTTAGCAATTTATTCAAGCCCATTAAATACTTTTTTCTTACTAATACCATGAAAACATGTACTATCATCATGACGTAATCCACATTAAAAATGGTACACATTCAATTTTTTAAATATTTTTAAAAAATTACTATAGAGAAATTTTGTATTCTTTATATAATGTAATTACTTCTTCTATTTATTTTTACTTGTCCATTGCCTTTGTCCGGTAAATAAAAACAGGTATCCAATTTTATTTGTTCAATTTAAAAAGTTAAGAGATAATTTATCATATTATATTTATTTTATCCTTACTATTAAATACTTTCTATTTCCCTATATTTAAATAACTTATAATTAACAGGAATTATATAATAAAATTACCTTCTATTTATTGCTTCTTAAGAATATGTCAAGTCAAACAAACAAGTAAAAATAAACAAAGGAGTAGTAGCTAAAACTATTTATGTTTACTTTTCTCTATTACTGTGATTTATACCATTAATAGTTTTATAATTAAAAATTTTCATATAATTTGGTTAAATGATATGTAATTTAGTTTTAAATCTAGGTGCACCCACTCATCAATAATAAAAAATATCTTATACAAACACATTCAGCTAAAAAGTATTTATTTACTCTTTAAAATTTGAACACCCTTAACAGAATGCCTGGCTCCACCACTAGGGTGATTCAAGGATGTCACCCTGAATTTTAAGTGATTGTTTGTGTGTTGCTCGAGTGCCACACCTGGTACATATTATTGGTTGGCTCTGGTACAATGACTTATATTGGTTCTATGTTAGTTGGCCAGGATACCACATCTAGAACATGTGATTGTTTGTGTTGGTTCCATGACTAAACTAAGTTAGTTTTATTGAATTATTGATGAGTATATTTGTCGTTATTTTTAAGTCAGGATGAGGAATTAGAGTCTTGTTTGCCTTTCTAACTATAGTTATAGTATGTTGTCTAGTTTGACTAAATTGTGGTTACATGTTCATATTCTTCATAACTAGAGCTGACCGATTATCCTATTAGTATATTGTTGACATTGTGTATTGATATTGTACTTGCTCTTCGTTTGTTTAGTACAAGGTGTATTCCAGCAGCTGCTACGCGACCTCAGTCGTGACTCCAACACTTCATGAATTCAAGTGAGCCGGTTCTTCTGGACTGCTATGGGTTAAACCTTTTGTTATTTTTATTTTTGATGATTTGACAAACCATGGGACCTTGTAAAGAGACCTGATCCTTGTGCAAATATACACACAACTACCAGGATGGAAAAAGTACAATTGGTTGGTGAACAATCTCCAACTATGGAAAAAATGGTAGAAACCTCGGCCAATGGCATGGCCTCGAAGGTTGTGACTATTCTTCATAAAGATTATGTCCAATAGTCACAACCCTAGTTTTTGCAACTTGAAAACTCTCAAGAACTCTTGCAAAGGCTAACATCAAAGTGAAAAATCATCCTCAAGAACAATAGGGACCTGATAGAGCTGGAAGCTTAGTTGTCTTAGGATTATATCTTATGTACTTACATTGTAAATATGTTTGTAATATATAAAGGATTCAAATCTCTTGTTTGTTTGTAAAAGTCTAAATCAGTTAAGGATAACTGATTTAATGGGCAACATTGTTTGCTGCTTAGTCAAATTCTAAATCTTCTAGGTGATAGTTGATTTAGTGGGCAGTGTGGTAACTGCTTAGTCAAATTCTAAGTTGTCTAGTGGTGATAGCTTAGTGGGCATTCTGGTACCTGCTTAGGCTCAGTAAGTAATAGAGTTATTACTTAGTTGTGAGATTAATGACTTCTTCTCACGTTGGTTGTAACTGGGTTTCACTTTTGCTTGGAGAGATTAGTGGAAATAGTTGAAAATCCTGTGAGACAGGTCGTGGCTTTACTCCCTTGAGCAAAGAGGTTTCCACGTAAACTTCTTGTGTTGTGTTCTCTTTAGTGTTTACTCTTCTTTACTGTTCTTGCTGAGTCAAGGGACCTGGTCCGTTGACTGATAGTGGACGCACGCGTTCTATCAATTGGTATCAGAGCAAGTGCTCTCTAGCTGGTTAACACCAAGAGAGATATTCCTGTAAAAGAATGGTTTCTCCACTGAACCTCAAAGAAGGACAATCTTCAACATGACCACCTCGTTTCAATGGCCAGTTCTACAACTGGTGGAAAACAAGGATGCACGACTATCTAATGGCTGACAACAACGAGTTATGGGATATAGTGCTGGATGGACCTTTCATTCCAACCATTGAAGTGAAAGATGGTGAAATCACAAAAAATGTTCAAAAGACTCGCGAACAGTACAACGAGATGGACAAAAAGAAGATCGAGAAAAGCTACAGAGCTAAGAAGCTGTTAGTGTGTGGTATAGGTGATGAAGAATACAACCGCATCTCTGCGTGTGAATCGGCAAAGGAAATCTGGGACTGTTTAAGAATAACTCATGAGGCACAGAGCAGGTGAAGGAATTGAAGGTGGATATGCTGACCACCCAATATGAGAACTTCACATTGAAGGAGGGGGAAACTATTCATGACATGCATACAAGATTTTCCTCCATAACCAATGAGTTGCAAAGTTTGGGAGAATCTATTAGCTCCAGTAAGCAAGTCAGGAAGATTCTTTGAATTCTTCTCAAGTCATGGGCAAGCAAAGTAGATGCTATAACTAAAGCAAAAGACCTGATGGTTCTGACGATGGATGCTCTCATTGGAAATCTTAAAACTCATGAAATGAACAAAAATCAAGACATCTCAAAGAAGGAAGCTAAGAAAGGCAAGTCTCTAGTCCTCAAAATCACATCAGGGGATGACTCTAGTGAAGAGAACGACATGGCCTATCTCACCAAGAGATTTCAAAAAATTGTGAGAAAATATGGAGGGTTTAGAACAGGAGAGAATCCTCCTCGTGCTGCAACTGCTAGTGATCTCTGTCACAAGTGCGAAAAAGTGGGGCACTTCATAAGAGATTGCTCGATGCTCAAAGCTGAAAACAAAGAGTATCAAAGACGTGGAGGCGAAAAAGACAAGAGAAGGGACCTGGTACCTGAGAAAAATGCAAGAAAAGCTGCAACTGACTATGTCGTGAAGAAGGCTCTTGCTGTCTGGGGAACTCTTCAAGTGAGTCAGGAGAATAAGAATGTCCTGATAATGCATCCATGCTGGTTGTTCAAGATGATACTAACATATTTAATGGCCTGATTGATCTCATGGCGAAATCAGATAACGAGGACAATGAAGAAAATGTAGCTCTCCTCGACCTTAAATAAAACTTGAATACCTATTCTATTAGAAGGTTGAGAAATCTAGCTGATGTTCTAACCGACTCTGTCATAGAGTTAATGGCTGAAAAGGATTCTATGAACAACAACTTAGATAGTCTGAGTGAAGAAAAGACAGTAATGACCGTTCACATATCGATTATTCAGGAACAAGTGATAGTTCTAGAAGTTGAAAACCTAGAACTCAAGGAACAACTGAGCCTAATAAATGAGAAATCTGAGAAAGGAAAGGGGGAGGTCACTAGCTTGCAAGCAGAGCTAGAAGCCAGTCTAAACTCTGTTGAGACCAGACTTGCTCTAGCCTTGGAAAGAAATGATCAAATGGAGAGGGACCTGGTCCGTCTGAGAGAAGAACTCAAAACTTCTCTAAAATGAACCAGCTCATCCAAGCTGCTTTCCAACATAACCAGTCAAAACAACTACAACAGAAAGAGATTAGGTAGCTTGAACATTAACCCTTCCTAAAATCCCCACAGTAAATATGTATCTGTGTTAGATAATCTATTATGTCTTCATTGTGGTAGAAATGGCCATCTGAAAAAGGATTGTCCTACCTGGAAGGCCTCACAAGAAAAAATTTCAGTCTATTCTAGATAGAAAATAGCTCCAAAAGGTGGACCTGCTCCAATTCCTAAGTCCTTGAACAAGAAAAGAACCAACCTGCCTTATTGGGCAAGAAACATTCTTATTACGCCATTATCAGCTTACTAGTAACTCAGATTGAAGTGGGTTCCCAATTATAATAAGTGATCTTTATTGCAGGGGAGTGAAGGAAGTAGCATTCAGTGCTGGTTCATGGATAGTGGGTGCTCGAAGCACATGACTGGGAACACCAAAAACTTCCTTTCACTCAAGGCACTTCAAGGTGGAGGTGTCTCTTTTGGCGATGGAAAGAAGGGGTCTATTCTTGGAGTTGGCAGGGTTAGGAAATCACTTGAAGTTTCTATTGAAAATGTGTACTATGTGAGTGGGTTAAAATACAGTCTTCTTAGTGTTTTCTAGATATGTGATAAGGGAAATAAAGTCAAGTTTTTATCAGACAAATGCACTGTCACCAGCTTGTCTTCCAAGAAGGTGATTCTGATGGCTAGAAGGCGAAAAAACATGTATGTGGCAGATCTGGAAATAGCTCATGGAGACGATCTGACATGCCTAAGTGCTCAAAGTGAAAATGCCGACTTGTGGCATAGGAGGCTAGGTCATGTGAGTTATTCTCTATTGAACAATCTTGTCTCTAGGGATCTGGTTTGTGGTTTGCCAAAACTAAAGTTCAGTGACAAGAAAGTGTGTGATGCTTGTATCAAAGGGAAACATACTAGATCTTCATTCAAATATAAGAAACAAGTAAGCTCTTCAAAGGTTCTTGAGTTGATGCATATGGATTTGTGTGGGCCTATGAAAATCCAAAGTCGAAGCGGAAAGAGGTACATCTTGTTGATTGTGGATGACTACTCAAGATTCACGTGGACTATGTTTCTCAAGTCAAAAGCTGAGACAGTTGAGATGCTGATGACATTCTTCAAAATGATCCAAACAAAGCTTAACTGCATGATTGCAGGGATCAGGTCCGACCATGGAACTGAGTTTGAAAATGCGAAGCTTGACAACTTATGTGCGGAAAATGGAATTCATCATAACTTAGTACCCTAAACACCTCAACCAAACGGCTTTGTGGAAAGGAAGAATAGAACTCTGGTAGACATTGCCAGAACCATGCTCATCGAGTCAAATCTTCCTCAAAACTTTTGGGCTGAAGTAGTTAACACTGCATGTTATGTGACTAATAAGTGCTTGATCAGGTCCCTACTGAACAAATCACCATATGAGTTGCTCAACAACAAGAAACCCAAGCTAAGCTATTTAAGGCCTTTTTGTTGCAAATGTTTTGTGCTAAATAATGGCTATGATAATCTGGGAAAGTTCGATCCCAGAAGTGATGAAGGTGTTTTTGTAGGGTACTCATCCTCTAGCAAATCTTACAGAGTCTTCGATAAAAGAACATTATGCATTGAGGAAAGTGTTCATGTGATTTTCAATGAGAGTGGCGATCTGAAGAACCTGGAGACGAAGGATGATGATGATTTTTTAGAGCTGTTCAAAATCCAGAGTAATGAAGTTAATGGCCCAGAAGCTGAAATAAATCAAGATTTTGATGATGCTGGTCTTGGTCCATTAGGGAAGATTAATGAAGATGATCAGTCCACCAAGGGACCTGGTCCATCCCGCAATGCAGATCAAGAAGAAACTCATCCACCTGAGAACGATGATTCTGGAGATGAAGAAGAACAGACAGATCAACCCTAACCCCTGAGTTCTAAATCAGGGTGGAAGCATAAATCATCTCACCCCCTTGAGAATCTTATTTCTCCATTGAACTCTGGGATGGAAACCAGATCCAAGACTAGAAATCTGGTTGAATTCTCAACGTTCATATCAACCATTGAGCCTAAAAATGTGAAGGAGGGCTTGCAAGATGCTGATTGGGTCAATTAAATGCAAGAGGAACTACATCAGTTAAGTGAAGTAAAGTATAGTACCTGGTCCTCAGACCTGCAGACAGAACCATTATAGGGACCAGGTGGGTATTCAGAAATAAGCTTGATGAAAATGGAGTTATCATGATGAACAAGTCTAGAATGGTTGTTCAAGGCTATAATAAAGAGGAAGACATCGACTATGATGAAACTTTGGCCCCCATTGCTCGAATGAAGGCTATCAGAATCCTTATAGCCTTTGCAGCATTCATGGGATTCAAGCTCTTCCAGATAGATGTCAAAAGTGCCTTCTTAAATGGAGATCTGAAGGAAGAAGTGTATGTGAAACAACCACCTAGATTTAAGGATGCAGACTTCCCAAATCCTGTGTTCAAACTCAACAAGGCCCTATAAGGTTTGAAGCAAGTGCCCAGAGCCTGGTATGGAAAGTTGTCCAAATTTCTTCTGAAGAATGGGTTCAAAAGGGGGAAGATAGAAAACACCTTGTTTCTAATGAAAATGGAACATGAACTGCTCATTATCCAAGTGTATATGGATGATATCATTTTTGGAGCTACGTCTGAATATCTGTGTGAAGAATTTGCTACTCTAATGGGAAATGAATTCGAGATAAGCATGATGGGAGAGCTGAAGTTCTTCTTAGGACTACAGATCAAGAAAACTTCAAGTGGTACCTCAATCTGTCAAGAAAATTACACAAAGGAGCTGCTAAAGAAGTCTCATATGATGGACTCTAAGCCTATTGATACCCTTATGGGTACAAACTCAAAGATGGAAGAAGATGAAGCTGATCCATTAGTGAATCAAACCATGTACAGATGAATCATTGGTTCACTATTGTATCTCACAACAAGTAGACCTGATATCATCTTTAGTGTGGGAATGTGTGCAAGATTTCAAGCATGTCCCAGGGAATCACATATGAAAGCTGCCAAACATATTTTGAGGTATCTGAAGAAGACAGGGGACCTGGTCATCTTCTATTTGGCAGGTGAATCATTTGAACTGGTAGGGTATGCAGATGCTGATTTTGCAGGCTATCAGGTTGACAGGAAGAGTATCTCTGGAATGACACACTTTCTTGGATCCTCACTCATCTCTTGGGGAACCAAGAAACAAAATTCAGTAGCTCTCTCAATAGTTGAGACAGAATATGTAGCTGTTGCATCCTCTTGTGCTCAACTACTATGGATCAAGCAACAACTTGAAGATTTTGGAGTACATATCCATACTATTCCTCTCATGTGTGACAATACTAGTGCAGTCAACATGGGAAATAATCCAGTTCAGCACAAAAGAACAAAACACATTGATGTCAGACATCACTTCTTGAGAGACAATGTTGAAAAGGGAACATCAGCATGTAATATTGTAGAACTGAAGATCAAGTCACATATATTTTCACAAAGACCCTCAGCAAAGATCAATTTAAGAGTAACAGGCTGAAGTTGGGAATGATGAGTATGCACTGACCTAATCCTATCCAAAGGCACTAAAATCCTCTTTTGGGTATGATCAGGAGGGCAGGTATCCTCATTACTAGTAATGTATTATTTATGTAAGATCAACTATGTACCTACTGTAGGTATACACTCATGGATATCACAGAAGTGAAGAATCATCAGAACCATTCAGGAATCAAACTTCATATGTAGGATAGGACCTGATCCTCTGCTAAGGTTAGCATTCTCTACATTTGGTTTAAACCGTTGAATGAGAACCGTTGAGATCTCCACGTGTCAGTCATCGACCATTCTGATTGTTGTCCCATCGCTTTAAGTTCAAGAGTCGCGTCTACTCAGAGACTTGACATATCATTTTACTTCCTTTTATACAAC
This sequence comes from Solanum acaule, assembly GCA_036250505.1. Taxonomy (NCBI): domain Eukaryota; kingdom Viridiplantae; phylum Streptophyta; class Magnoliopsida; order Solanales; family Solanaceae; genus Solanum; species Solanum acaule. The sequence continues at coordinate 37,394 of JAJOOR010007332.1, read as the reverse complement.
CTTTCTTCACTCCATTTCCTCACAATTCAAACTCTTTCTCTCTCTCACAAAGCTCTCCACAAAAAGACCTAATCTTTGCTTCTCTTTAGTATCTTTCTTCTCTTTTCTCTAACATGTCTCAGTCACCATCCTCTTCTATGAAAATGTTGGATTCCTTAAACGAAATAGACCCATTGGCATTTCTAAGCATCATCTGATGCTCCCTCTCCATCGAAAATGTCGACCATCTCTCCGGTCAACATTACTGAATCCAGTCCTCTTACTCTCCAGTCTTCCACTAATCTCAATAACCCAGCACCCTCACATCAACCTGGTCCCTATTCTCCCATTTTATCTTACCACTTGTTTGAGGGTGATCTTCCCAAGAGTAAGTCCTCTGAGTCTAATAATCTTGTAGCCAGTGAAAACCTAGTTATTGAAAGTCTAGCACAGTTGATGGAAGGGGTAATGCATGAAGAAGGAGAAAATTTTGTGGATGAAATACTTGGGGGTTCTCAACTAGTTTTGACCAAACTCTAGAGATAGGTGCCTATCCATCTTCTGATTCTACTGACATTGATGAGGACAATGTCCCTCTCAAATGGGCCTTGCAAAGGAGAATGGTTCCTACCTCCACAAAAGGAAAAGAGAAGGTCACTGAAGAAACACCTAGAAGGAGGCCTTTTACCAGAGCCGTCTCCCAAAAACTCATGGGGGATGCTATAAAATTCAGTGAAACAACTACTGCCAAAAATCGAAGGAAAAGGAAATTTGGTGCTGCTGTCTTTGAAATACTTGTTGTTGATGTGATGGATGTTTCTATTGAAGGTTCTGAGAACGAATGTGTGAGAGAAGATTCTCCCCTGGGTAATATTATAAAGGAAAAGGAAAAACAAGTGAAAAAGACCAGTAAAAGAAAAGCTAAGGCATTTGGGGTCAAGAAGGATAACCCTGCAAAGGAAAAGGGTGATGATTTACACAGGAGGAGGGAACCATTAACGAGGAAAAGAAAAACTTTTCCTATTATCCAACATGCCTCTGAACAGGGACCTGGTCACAAGAAGAATAAGGATGACCACACAATTAACAAACAATCAATTGTTAACAATCTGCGTCTACAGAAGGCTCTGGGAGGACGGGTGTTTGATCCTGATATCATTACCAAGCCAGGTATGGATTCTCTGTATGATCTTGTGGAAATTTAGTCGTGGACTCACCTGTTCAAGCCTAAATCCCCTGTTCTACATAAGGAGAAGGTTCAAGAGTTCTATTATAATATAGAATTTGTAGAGGATGGTAGCATCAACACTATGGTAGGAGACAAAAGTTTACATTTGGATGAGGAACTATTGGGACGAATACTGGAAGTACCCAGAGAAGCGATCAGGTTCGTAATTGGAAAATCTTGCACAAAGAAGTTTGTGAAAGAATGTTCCAAGCTCCCTAGCATGCTCTGTGTTGGGATTCAAAAGAAACTCATGAAAAGAGAGTACCAGCTACTGTTTGAATTTGTCAACAAAGTGCTTCTTCCTCGAACAGAGAAGCGGACTGTTGCTTCTGCAACAGATCTGTTCATAATGGAATCACTATGCAAGTTCGAACGCCTCGACCTTCCAGCCCTCATGATGGAGCACATATACAAGTCAGTGATTGATCACAATGGTAAGCATGTCATGGGCTTTGTCTATTGCTTGACTAAAGTGTTCCAACATTTGAACATTTCGGTAGGGAAAGGTGAAATTGGCAATGCCAAGCAATCCTTCTCTCTGACTATTCTGGTGGAATGTGAGTGTATTAAAGGAAGAGCGGGTCCACTGAGCAAGATTTCTCAGTTGGTAATGGAACAAGATCAGTTGAAACACAAGGTGGAGGAGATGACTGTGCGTGTGAGCAATAAAGATGCCGAGATTTCCTTACTAAAGGCTAAGTTACTCAAAGCGCAGTCTGAGTGACCTGGTACTGTAGAGGTTAACGAACTGAGGAAGAAGAATGATGCACTCCTAGCTCAAAATGCTGCCCTACAAGAGAAATTGATCAAGGATAATGATGAAGCAAATGTTAGGCTCACTCTTGTTATCAAGTCCCACTCCCACCAGCCTCCTTCCTCGCAGTCCTCTCCATCCCTTCCTGTGTCTTGTTTTTTTTTTTGTGTGTAGACAGTGTCCGGGGTTCTCAATTTCAGTTTAAATCTAATGTATTGACTGCTGACTTTTTGTGCAATGAAGTTGATTCCTGTTTTATTATGACTAATTTCTGTCTAATCCTGTTTTTATGACCATGTTTGTGTTGCCCTTGGTTGTGATCTTACTTAACAATCTTACTTGTTATGCTGGTTTACTGCACTTCTATTTTATGATGCCAAAAGGGGGAATCATGTTGGCTGCTTAGGTTATGGTGGAAGGTCTGATGACAGGAGGAATGAGTAATGAATAAGGGTCTGATCGATAGGCGGAAGAATGGAAGAAAACATAGGCATTTTTGTACAGTTTGTCATCATCAAAAGGGGGAATCATGATGGCTACTTAGGTTATGGTGGAAGGTCTGATTGACAGGGGGAATGAGTAATGAATAAGGGTCTGATCGATAGGCAGAAGAATGGAAGAAAACATAGGCATTTTTGTACAGTTTGTCATCATCAAAAAGGGGGAAAATGTTATTTGTAGTTTTGATGATTTGACAAACCATGGGACCTTGTAAAGGGACCTGATCCTTGTGCAAATATACACACAACTACAGGGCTGGAAAAAGTACAATTTGTTGGTGCACAGTCTCCAACTATGGCAAAAATGGCAGAAACCTCGGCCAATGGCATGGCCTCAAAGGTTGTGACTATTCTTCATAAAGATTATGTCCAATAGTCACAACCCTAGTTTTTGCAACTTGAAAACTCTCAAGAACTCTTGCAAAGGCTAACATCAAAGTGAAGAATCATCCTCAAGAACAATAAGGACCTGATAGAGCTGGAAGCTTAGTTGTCTTAGGATTATATCGTATGTACTTACATTGTAAATATGTTCCTAATCTGTAAAGGATTCAGATCTTGTGTTTGTTTGTAAAAGTCTAAATCAGTTAAGGATAACTGATTTAGTGGGCAACATTGTTTGCTGCTTAGTAAAATTCTAAATCTTCTAGGTGATAGTTTATTTAGTAGGCAGTGTGGTAACTACTTAGTCAAATTCTAAGTTGTCTAGTGGTGATAGTTTAGTGGGCAGTGTGGTATCTTCTTAGGCTCAGTAAGTAATAGAGTTATTACTTAGTTGTGAGATTAATAACTTCTTCTCACGTTGGCTGTAACTGGGTTTCACTTTTGCTTGGAGAGATTAGTGGAAATAGTTGAAAATCCTGTGAGACAAGTCGTTGTTTTACTCCCTTGAGCAAGGAGGTTTCCACGTAAACTGTTTATGTTTTGTTCTCTTTAGTGTTTACTCTTCTTTACTGTTCTTGCTGAGTCAAGGGACCTGGTCCGTTGACTGATAGTGGACGCACGTGTTCTATCACCTTTACCTCTAGTCCATTTTCCAGACTCAGACTTCTAGTTTCTCTTTTGAGTTTGACTCATAGTTAGACTAGAAGATATTTTGGTATATAACTTTCAGGTTGTAGGAGTATTATTCTCGGCATATGTTTTGGTGATGATTTCTTTTTAAAACTTTTTTATCTATTAAATATGTTGTTTTTAGTTGGTAATTGTTTGCATGTTAAAAATGGTTGGTTTCCCAACCAGGGGTGTAGTGTGGGTGCCTCTCACAGTAAGTAAGATCGTAACAATCTAAGTGTTGATGGATAGAGTTATCTTGGACCCATATATTTGTGCTTGCGTCTCATTGATGAGATAGTAACCTGGATTTATTCAAAGGGTTGTCTACCCCCCACGATTTATTATATCTCAATAAGGTAAAGAATCTCAAACTCACTTCACAAGATGCTTCCAACATTTTTATATCCTTGATCTTATGTATTCAAGAAAGGGAATAATAAAACTCTAAACAAAAAAAGTAAATGAAGAAGTACTGAAAAATTAATACCTTATCAAAAAAATTAGTATTGAAGAACTATACATTATGCAAGTAAGAAAAGAACTTGAATGAATGTGTGAACTTTAATGAATGCATGTTGCATGATCTCTTTAAGTTTATCCAAAGATTTAGAACTTCCTAATATATTTCAAGTCATTTGATTTTCTTCTTCTTATAACAATAGATAAGAACTTCTTAAATTCAAGACGAGAAATGATGCATCCATTCGTGCTCCCAATATCTGATAGTACATAGACAAGTTTACTTGAAACAAGCTAGACTAAAAATAATAAAGATAATTGTACCTCTAATTGATTCTTCAGATCATCAAGTTATTTATGAAGATCATTTATAGCCTGCATACGTGAGGATAGCTTGTTATTTGAATCTGCAAATTATAAATGACTTTAAAGATTGACTATAGTTGAATTCCTATGTGATAGAAGGTATTATAGTGGTTTTTTTTATCTGTCTACTTCATATATTAAACCAAATTGTACGTTCACCTCCCCTGCATGAGAGGCAAAAATATTAGGCAATTTATGTTCATCTATATACGCCTTGATAGATAGGGTTATCTGGCATTCATATATTTGTGCTTGCATCTTATTTATGAGAGTGTAACCTAACTAAGACAACAAATACAATTATTAAAAAAAATCTATTAATCGACATTGGTAGTGAACTGATAAGAGCAAATACTACAACTGATCTTAGCTAAAAAAGAAAAAAAAAGGTATATTTCAATTAATCGCTGCTGATAGGAATGCTAAACACCATATGTTAAGCCAGCTTTCACTAACACTGCACAACAAATATTGATATTCAGCCATTCAACTATTAGTTACACGAGATAAGCCCTTTAATATTAGAAATTTATTCACCATTCTGTCATATTACTTTCCTTTTGATGCAAATACATTTGATATACACTCGAAGTATATCAAATGCACTGGCACATTATTCCTTTAATTTCACATCCCATCAATTTACTTCTCCAACTATTTATTATAAGTACTTATGTTTTTAATAATAGAAGTATAGTGCTATTCATTTTCTCTGATGACTTTGTTTATGTCTACCTTTTAAGAAGATAGATTCATCATATTTATTCGTCCCTCGAAAAAATTCATAGTACGAGATCCTCTTATGGGATTGACCAATCTAATATGATATAGAAAGTTGTCTGGCTCTTTTACAATATTTGAGAAATGAAACGATGAAATAGTTTCAATTTTTTATATTTCATCATATTGAAGTTGAAAATGTGGTGCATTAGGCCGACATAGTGTATGCTCCCTTTCTTGAAAGGTTCCAAATCTTCTTGAAACAGTAGTTTAATTATGATATCACATCCGGACAGCCATTTTATTAAGAAAGATTGTAAAGAGAAAAAACTTAGCATTTACTGTCAAACAACTCCAACTTCTGGAAAAAAAAGAGATTATATCGAAATTGTAGTTAAGGAAATACATCTTTGACAGTTGACTTGCTTTATGAAATTAGAAGATAAACTAAGTAGTAAATAATAAGATGTCTGCACTTTCATCAATATGATCTATCAGTAAGATCCACATGTTTTTTCAGTTTATTGGTGTTCCTCCATCTTTATAATCATTCTCTTCATTAGCATCTCAACCATCTTGATTATTAGGACCCTGTTTGTTACCGCCTCCATTTTGAGCATGATCTTGTTTATTAGCATCTCCATCTTGATCAACATTTTACGCATTAGTGCCTACATGTTGTTCAGTATTTTCTTCATTAACATCTCCATTATGATCATGATCCTGTTCATTAATATCTCCATCTTGATCAACATTTTCCTCATTAGCAGCTACATCTTGATCAACATTTTCCTCATTAGCACCCTCATTTTGATCATGATCCTATTCATTAGTTCCTCCATCATTCAATGCCCCAATAATCTCACGAGCCATTAAATCTCCATTGCACTCTCCTCTTTATCCTTTTCCTTACAAATGGTCCATCTATAATTCAATACAAAATTTCACTTCATTGGAATCTGAATAGAATTGTCTTAAAGAAGAATGATTTTCCAACCAACTTGGTATTTCACCTTTCACCTGATCTTCACTCATATTCAAGTACAAATAAGACCTCTATATTGCATAAGTTCCTTGGTCTCGTACCATTTATTATATTTTTTGAATATCTCAACTTTTGCAATTTCTTCATGTTTCCCAATTCATGATGAATAGATCTACGCAAACCATTCTCTCCAATGTTTAACCACACCATATTACACAACTTACTGATTTGAACAGGGATTTCACTTGTGATGTTGTTTGCACATTTTAGCAACATGATACCTACCTTACTTTCTGATAAGCAATTCACTAACCATATCGGGGAAAAAGTAGATGTTCGCCACGTTTATCCTTGAACTACTCCAATATTTAACTAAGACTTTTAAGTTTGGAAATTATTTCGTTTATAATACATCCATGAAAGTAATTCTTTTCTTTTTTATTAATTTAGTTCAATTTGAAATTACATTTACTAGGCGTTAGTGTTGTAATACTTTTAATAGATTTCTTTCTTTCGGCACCACCAAAATTGGTAACACTGCTCCACCATTTTCATTCTCTGAACCTTCACCCTGGACGTGACCGACACTCGAGAATAATTTCTGATCCCAAAAGCGAACCCTTGACCTGGCTTATTGTTTAGCGGAAGACTTACTCAAACATAAAAAAGCTTTAAAAATAGAATTTAGACACTTAAAATTCAAGAAAATACTTAACTCAAACTGTCTGAAAATACTTAATTGCAATAATAATAATAATAATACTTTGCAAAACAGTCTCAAAATATCTCAAACAAAAGGGAAATATTGAGAGACTCCACAAATCTAACTATCTATGAAGCCTCTAATACTAGAATACAAATCTGGACAAGACCCATGAGAACTCAACAATAACATGAAAGTAAATTGTGAACTCCTCTGGAAGGAGGCTCACCAAAACTGGTCTGAAACACAAAGTGATCTCAACAAAACACATGTTGATGATCTTGAACGATGCATCTACATCATAAAAGATGTAGGTCGAATGACATCAATACATTGAATGTACGCGTTTGTAATATAGTTGGCTAAAAAATACTCCCTCCATTTTAAAAAGAATGTCCTAGTTTGACTTGGAATGGAGTTTAAGAAAAGAAAGAAGACTTTTAAATCTTGTCGTTCTAAATTAAAGTCATGTCAAATGTACCAAAATACCCTTTAATCTTCTGTCCTGAAACATGATATGTGGAAAGTTGAAGTTAAAGTGTTGCCAAAAAAAGGAAAAGGGCCATTCTTTTTGAAATGGAGGGAGTAACTAAATAAAAGGACTGCAATAGATATACATATATACTCAAATGAATGTAAACAAAGAAAGGAGTGATATCATTAAAACTTAACAAAAATAATCTCTCATTCTCTGAACTATAACATAATAAGTGATATATAAAAATACACTTAAACTCTAACGAGAGATTCCTAACTGACAACCGTCACTATGAGCGAAGTGATGATACAACATCTTGACTACGTTACCAAAACTATGCTATATCATGCCGGGATATAGAACACCTCAACTAAGTGGATCCACTAAGCTTTGCCTGAAGGACATAAAGATTCATCTAAAAATGTATCATTCTGGAAATTAGTAGGCTAAACTAGAGCTTGACTTGAGGGTTAGAGTCGTAAATAACTCCCGGTACTCAATATATATGTTTTCGTGTTAGAACATTACGGTACCAAACCCCAAGGACCAACTAGGGGTCCTTGAGGGAGACCCTAGCAAAACTTCCCAAAAAGGCAATGACCCACGAAATGGACCCACGCCCCGTAGGGGGGTCGACACCCATTGGGTGGGGGTCATGGGTCAAATTCCCCAGAAGAGAGTCCCACTAACTCACCCAAGGTTCACCAGCACTCCACATGGGTCCATCCACGACCCATGGGTGGGTGATCGTGGATGGTCCCTGAAACTGCTTTTTGGCAGTTGCATGTAGGGGTGCTTTGGGGTTTTCCTTTTTAATTAAATATTATGTGGCATAATTTTATACTAAATTAAACTAACTATATAAGGTTTTTAAGTCCCTAAAATAACTCATCCAAATCATAATTTCTAAATCCCAAATCAAAACCAACTTTTCCCCCAAAACTCTCTCTAGAACTCCAAGGAAGAAGAAGAAAAAAAATAAAGCTAGGGTTTGAAGAAGAAGGATTTTTCACTCAATTTCATTGGAATTCAAAGCTAAGGTATGATAGTCCTTCATCCATGGATAGTTTTCATCCATAGAGCCCCTCCAAAACCACTAATTTAAAAGCTAGAAATCACAAAAGTTAGGGTTTGATTTCAATCTCATGGATTCCTTTAAAATTCATTTTTAATGATTAAATTATGTTTTATTATGGATAAATTGATTATTTTGAATTCCCCAAGAATTCATGAATTCCCCTATTTTTCCAAATTGGATCCCAAAGTGTGGGTATTGATTGATGCAAGTAGAATATTATAGAATTGTGAATGTAGTGAATTGATTTATTAAATCATGTTCTTATCCATGTCTAATGTAGTAATTCTAGATATGTTGATTGAATGTGTATGGTCCTTAAAGGTCTAGGTATGAGAATTATGCATGATTATGTGGGGTATGTATATGCTTTAGAATACTTTGTGAGTAAAGTGAATATGATTATGATCTAGTTGTTGTGTTGTTGGATGATTATCCTCATATACACACTTATGCATGAATATGATATGATATGAAAGGTTTGTCACATGTAGTGATTCTAAGGTTGGAAGACTAGTCTCACCTATCAAATATATGAGCTTTAGTATGAATTATGTTGGATTGAGTGTTGATCTATTTATATGCCTAAGTTGTCAATATTTGCCTATTAGTCGATTAGATTGAAGGATGATCTCTAGTCATTAGCTTAATTTTTGGTGTAACTTGTGATGATTGTGCACTTACACACATGATTAGTTGTTTCAGGAAATTTCAAGGGAATTGGAGTCAACTTAAAGAAAAGAGATGTAAAAGAGCATGAAAAGCGGCTAAGGATGAAGGCCCCATGGGCCAGGTGCACTGCTAGGCGCGAGGCGCCCAGGGCCAAAATTCAGAGAGGCCTCTCAGGCGCTCTGAGAGGCGCGACACGCCAAGGTCCAAAATTCAGAGGCCCTTCTCAGGCGTTCTGAGAGGTGCGACGTGCTAGGGTGTAGACTTCAGAGGCAAGCTGTAGGCGCGACACGCCAAGGAGTTGCCGACTTTTCCAGCTAAAAAATCATTAAATGGGATTCCTAATTGTAGTGGGATTGGACTCCAACTTTTCTAACTCTTATAAATAGACTCCTAGGGTTCCATTGTCCAGCGTTCGACTTTTATTTTGTGGGCAAGAGCAAGTATCTACGTTTGTAATAGGTTTTGATCTTCTAACTCTTCTATTTTCCAGAAATCGCATGAACAATTGTATTTTGTGGTTTTCTAATAGCATGAGTGGCTAAATGCCCTAGTTTTGGGGCTGTAGCTACGAATCAAATGTTGAATATTTAAGGTTTATGAATTAATTCTTGGTTGTCATTATAAGTTACTTCTATATTCTTGTTTTAGTATTTATTGATTGACTATCTAGAGATAAATCTATTGTTTAACCTTAAAATAGGGAGAGGAGAGGTTAGATAGATCAGAGGATATAGAGAGCTTGATCGACCCGTTAATTTGAGGTGATTTGTGTTCAGGAGTGACGCCCGAACGAACAACACGCTTGGTTCCAAAATAGGATGAAATATAAATGCTCGCCAATTAGTCTATTTATCCCCGCTCAACGATGTAGTTAAGTAGCTAATTGGGGTAGGCGATGAGAGGTGTTTAGCTCGACTCATATAATTAACCCTATAAACTAGTAACTTGACAACTGAAATTAGTTCTATGCTAATAATATGATACATGATATTCAGTATATGCTGTAGCCCTGGAATTCCTTTTTACTTGCTTGAAACATAATATTAAAGTCATTCACAATTAGTTACTTTCATTTAGTTCATAATTAGTAGTAGTTAACAATCAATCATCAACTCTTTGAAAATGTTACTTTTACTTTTATTTGTAGAATTAAGTGTTAAATATAAATTAATCATAAGTCCCTTGGGAACAATAATTCGTTTCTTTAAGAATCTATATTACTTGCACGACCACGTACACTTGCGTGAATACTAGGGAGCAACAAGTTTTTGGCGCTGCTGCCGGGGACTTAGAAATTGATTTATATTCATTATTCTTAAGTCTACAATTAGATTATTTGGATATTAATTACTTGATCTTAGCTTGTTTATTGCAGGCACTTGACTTACAGGTTTGGCTAGGAAATGAGAACTTGTTGAACCTTACAACGATCCTGAAAGAGTTGTACGACAGCGCAGAAAAATGAATCTAGGACGAGGAGAATTGGATTTAGGTATTTCGAAAAACATTGATGATGAGAATCAAGACAACTTGAATAACCCGAAAAACGTGAATACCCAAAGGAACCCGAATAACCAAGGAGCTCCGCCTGTCGTACCCGCAAGACCAGTCCGTGATGTGGCAGTCCCACTCACAGCCAATTTGGCATCTAGCATTAGGAAACCTCCACCGGGGGGTAGATTCGAACAAAAGCAAAGCATGGTACATATCCTCCATTCTAATGGGCAATTCACTAGTCTCCCCCATGATGATCCTCAAATCCATCTTAGAACTTTCATATAGATTACTAATACTTACATTCCAATTGGAGTCTCATACAGACTATGTAAGGTTGACTTTGTTCCCATACTCATTGTTAGGAGCTGCAAGACGTTGGTTAGACTCTGAGCCACCAAACTCTATCACTACGTGGGATGATCTAGCAAAGAAGTTCCTGAGTCGATCTTTCCCATCCAAGAAAACCGCTAAACTGAGGGGTGAGAGAATAAACTTTGTTCAAAAATCAAGGAGATGACATGTACCAAGCATGAGTGCGTTTCAAACAAATGTTGAATGCTTGCCCACACCACATGCAAACAAATGAGGTACTTTGTCACACTTTCTTTAAGGGTTTAGACTATAATGATCGTGCTCTTCTTAATAGTGCAGCAGGTGGACAGGCCCTATCCATAACAAGTGAAGAATTCTTCGCCTTACTCGATAAACTTTCTGAAGGGAACCAAGGGTATGAGGGGGAAATGTCTAGAACCCCAACCCAAAAGGCTACAGGGATCTTAGATGTAGACCAAGTTACAACCATAAATGCCAAATTAGATGCAATGCAACATAACATGACCTTACATTTTAAACAAATGGCTCTAAATCAGGCACCGATAAATGTGGTACAACAAGCAGCAAATTGGTGTGAGGTATGTGGTAGTGGAACTCATGAAACCGAGAGATGTGAGGCAAACCCGAATTTCGTAAACTATGTGGGTAATGCGCAAAGGGGTGGAGTGCAGCAACACTATGGTAACACTTACAATCCTAGTTGGAAGAACCATCCTAACTTCTTATGGGGTGGTAACCAAAACCAAAATTAGGTGCAAGGGGTTTACCAATACAGTTTTCAAGGGGCTGGGCAACAATACTACAATCATAACCAAAGCTCAAATTCTGGTGCACCAAAAGGGGGGATGACCAATGAAGAGCTACTCCAAAAGCTCATGACTGAAATAGGGACCAAATTAAATGCTAGAATAGATAAGCATGATGAGAACATTAGAAACATCCAGATGTCCCAAATGAGTTTAGAGAAACAAGTGGTGCAAGTGGCTAATTCTTTGAACTTGCGTCCCCAAGGTGGGCTGCCCAGTGATACTGGGCCCCATCCAAAGCAATTGCATGCGGTAAGCACTAGAAGTGGGCTGCAATTGGAGGAACTAGCTCCAAAGAAGAGAGACACTTAGGTAAGTAACAAAGAAAATAAGGTGGAAGAGGTAGTAAAAAGCTCCAATGTTGAGGTACCCGTTCCTCAAAAGAAATTACCACCTCCATTTCCACGAAGGCTCAAAAAGCAGAATGAAGATGAATGCTCTGGTAAGTTTCTCTCTCTCCTTAAATAGGTTCACATTAATCTACCTTTGGTTGACATTTTGCAGGGTATCTCGAAGTATGCTAAATATGTGAAGGACATTGTGGCTAGCAAGAGGAGGCTCACGGAATATGAAACTGTAGCACTTACTGAGGAGTGCAGCTCAAGGATTCAACACAGATTGCCCAAAAAGTTAAAAGATCCGGGGAGTTTTACTGTGCAGATTACAATTGCGCAAAGTGTTCATGCCCAGGGGTTGTGTGATTTGGGGGCAAGTATAAATTTGATGCCCTTGTCTTTGTATCTAAAGCTTGGGTTGGGTAGTCCAAAACGAACCACTGTTATTCTCCAACTTGCTGATAGATCCATTGCTAAGCCAGTTGGGGTGGTAGAAGATGTGTTAGTACAAGTAGGTTCATTGATTTTTCCGGTAGATTTTGTGGTTTTAGACTTTGAATCCGATCCTGAAGTTCCATTCATTTTTGGACATCCCTTCTTGGCCACGGGTAGGGCATTGATTAATGTAGCAGCTGGTCAATTAACCATGAGGGCACATGATAAGGTAGAGGTATTTGATGTTTATCGCACTCTAAAATTGCCTTTTATTTATGAAAAGTTGTCTGCCATTACTGTGGTTGATCGCATAGTAGAGTCACAGTTAGTTGTGCCCGAAGACCACTTAGAAAGAGTGTTAATAAGTCATAAGAGAGATGAAGACACTGAGGCTCAAGAGATAGAAGCATGTCTGAATCTGGCACTTGTGGATCCTCACAAGCGGAGAGTGGAACCATTAGAGCGTGAGTTAGGGCCACCACCCAAACCCTCCATTGAGGAAGCCCCAAAGCTGGAACTGAAAACACTACCGGCTCACCTCAAGTATGTATTTTTGGGTATTAATGAAACTTTGCATGTTATACTTTATGCAGAGTTGTTTGAAATACAGGTCGGAGCGGCATTGCAGATCCTAAAGCGGAGAAAGAAAGCTATTGGATGGCAGATGACTGACATTCATGGAATTAGTCCAGCGTTATGTATGCACAAAATCTACATGGAAGAGGATCTCAAACCAAGTGCACAACATCACCATCGACTAAATCCTTTGATGAAAGAAGTGGTGAGAAAAGAGGTAATAAAGTGGCTAGATGCTGGAATTGTGTACCCAATCTCTGATAGTAAGTGGGTAAGTCTGGTACAATGTGTTCCCAAGAAGGGAGGTATGACAGCGGTAAGGAAAGAAAAGAATGAGTTGATTCCTACTAGAATAGTGACCGAGTGGAGAATTTGCATGGATTACCGGAAACTAAATGATGCTACCCGGAAAGATCACTACCCCGTTCCCTTCATTGATCAGATGCTTGATCGACTAGCAGGGCAGGAGTACTATTGTTTCTTAGATGGGTATTCCGGTTACAACCAGATCTTGATTGCACCCGAGGATCAGGAAAAGACCACGTTCACTTGTCCTTATGGTACCTATGCTTTCAAACACATGGCATTTGGACTTTGCAATGCTCCGGTGACTTTTGAAAGGTGTATGATGGCCATTTTTCATGATATGGTGGAAGACTTTGTAGAGGTGTTCATGGATGATTTCTCCGTCTTTGGGAAGTCTTTTGAGGTATGTCTTCGGAATCTTGATAAAGTACTTGCTAGATGTGAGGAAACTAATTTAGTTCTAAACTAAGAAAAGTGTCATTTTTTGGTAAGAGAGGGTATAGTGTTGGGACACAAGGTGTCTAAATCTGGTTTGGAGGTTGATAAGGCTAAGGTAGAAGTTATTGAGAAATTGCCCCCTCCCATTTCTATAAAAGGTGTGCGTAATTTTCTTGGTCATGCAGGTTTTTACAGGCAATTCATCAAGGATTTTTCCAAGATTGAAAGACCTATGTGTAGTCTCTTGGAGAAGGAGGTAAAGTTTGACTTTGATGAGATGTGCTTAAAAGCTTTTGAGATGTTGAAGAGGAACTTAATTAAAGCTCCCATCTTAATTGCTCTTGATTGGGAAGTACCATTTGAACTCATGTGTGATGCAAGTGACGTAGTAGTGGGTGCAGTGTTGGGAGAAAGAAAGAATAAAGTGTTCCACTCGATCTATTATGCAAGCAAGACCCTTGATTCTACACAAGCTAATTACACAGTGACTAAGAAGGAGATGCTGGCTCTAGTGTTCGCCTTCGACAAGTTCAGATCGTATTTGGTAGGTACTAAAGTGATTGTTTTTACTGACCATGCAGCTATTAGGTACCTATTCAACAAGAAGGATGCTAAACCAAGGCTAATTCGATAGATATTGCTTCTCCAAGAATTTGACCTTGAGATCAAAGATAGGAAGGGTACTGAGAATCAAATAGTAGATCACTTATCTAGGTTGGAGGATTTTTCACATGTGAATGAAGGTGAGCAAATCCAGGAAGAGTTTCCGGATGAACAATTGATGGCATTAGATATCTCTCAAGTTCCATGGTATGTAGACATTGTGAATTTGATAGTAAGTGGCGATTATTCTCCGAGTGCAACCACCCAACAAAAGAAAAAGCTCAATCATGATGCCAAGTTCTACATTTGGGATGAACCATTCTTGTTCAAGCAAGGCGTAGATCGGGTGGTGAGAAGGTGCATTCCAGAATCTGAGGTTCACAAAGTGCTCAAAAGTTGTCATGCTAGCCCATATGGAGGTCACCATGGAGGAGAGCGCACTGCTCAGAAGGTACTACAATCTGGTTTCTTTTGGCCCTCGTTATTTAAAGATTCTATTGCTTTTGTGAAGGGTTGTGATAAATGCCAAAGGTTGGGTACTATTTCAAAAAGACATGAGATGCCGCTAAGTAACATTTTGGAGGTGGAAATCTTTGATGTGTAGGGTATTGACTTCATGGGTCCATTCCCACCATCTAGTGGAAACCAATACATTCTTGTGGCTATGGATTATGTTAGTAAATGGGTTGAGGTTATCGCTTTTCCTTCCAATGATTCAAGGGTGGTGATAAAGTTCATCAAGAAGCACATCTTCACTCACTTTGGCACTCAAAGGGAAATTATAAGTGATGGAGGTAATTATTTCATTAATCATCTTGTTAAGAATCTTCTTGCTAAGTATGGTATTCGTCACAAGGTTGCTATAGCTTACCATCCTCAAACGAGTGGCCAAGTGGAGGTTTCAAATAGAGAGGTAAAGCAAATTTTGCAGAAAACGGTGAATGCGCAAAGGAATGATTGGTCTGAGAAAGTAGATGATGCGTTGCGGGCATCTAGGACTGCGTATAAGACACCAAAAGGGACTTCTCCCTATCACATAGTATTTGGGAAAGCATGTCACCTTCCGGCGGAATTAGAACATCAAGCATATTGGGCAATCAATAAGCTGAACTTAGACCCCGAGCTAGATGGTAAAAAAAGAGTGAATCAGCTGCATGAACTTGAGGAGTTTAGGCTCCACGTGTATGAGAATGCCAAGCTTTACAAAGAAAAGACTAAGAGGTGGCATGACAAGCACATAGTAGCTCGTCATTTCAATCTAGGAGATAAGATACTACTCTTTAACTCTAGACTGAAGTTATTCCCTGGAAAACTAAGGTCGAAGTGGGTGGTACTTTTTGAAGTGGTCAGAATGACACAACATGGGGTTGTTGAACTTAAAGGTAAGACTGGCCTTACGTTCTTGGTCAATGGGCAGAGAGTGAAACACCATTTCGATGAGGATTCGGATTGTGATCGGGAAGCTCTTGAACTAAGTGATGAATGATCCAAGTTGTGTCATGCCGCGACGCTAAATCAAGTGCTACATGGGAGGAAACCCATGAACAATATGTAATAGATAGATAGTTCGTCTTTGAATTCTTGATTTTTTTATTATTTTGTTTAGCATAGTTTAAATTTTTAGAATAGAGGTTAGTTTTAGCTAAATAGGATTTTTTTTCATTATTTGTAACTTAGCTTGTAATAGTGCATAACAAAAAAAAATATAAAAAAAATAACTGGAGTCAGGCGCACTGGTTGGCGCACCACGCCTGACGTCAAACGTCAAAGCGCCGTCTCAGACGCGCTAGCGGCGCGCCGCGCCTGGCATCGCACGTCAGAGTGCCTTCTCAGGCGCTGAGAGGCGTGTCACCCCTCCCATCGCCCCTATGCCCAAAATTTTTGTTTTCGAGTTTTTACCCAGATTTCACCCGACCCACCTCTTAAAAACCCCCCAAATCCCAAATTCATCCACTATTCTCTCTTCTCCCAACCGACCCACACCCTTCAAATCTCCCAAATTATTTCTTCTTCATCTTCTTCACTTCCCACTACCTCCATTAACCCCCACTCCTCTTTTTCCACATTCTTTAAACTTCCCCAACTAAGTCTTTCCCTTTCCCCAAGCCACCCATTCTTTTCTTCTCACCTTTTCATCCTCACAAACCTCCACATCCATAACTCCAACCTTTACTTTTCTTCAAATCCCTATTTCTCACTCCACAACTTTTTCTTTTTCTTCTTCCCCTCACCACTACCCACTGCCAGCTCCCCCCACCCCCAAATTTTTTTCTAATTTTTTTCTTTTCTCCATTTTTTTTCTTCTCTTAACAGGTGGTCATGGCTCCAAAAGCAAAAAATGTGGCGGGTTCCATGCAGAATAGAAAGGGCGAAACTTCCAGGTCCTCAAGTGCCCAGGAATCGGTACAAAAATTCAGCAAAAAGGCTGTGCAAAGATATGGCTCGGAATGGTTCTCATGTCAACAAGAGGCGGAGTATATGAGCGACGAATTTGTGAATGAGGTAAGGTTACAGTCGCAATTTCCTGTAATATATCAGACTGTGATTGAGTTGGGATTGAGGTTTATATTTGAAAATTCGGGAGATTGCAATTTGACGTTAGTGAGAGAATTTTATGCTAATTGGCTAACTGAAACAAAATATAAAATTGTGCCTGTTAGGGAGAAAGATGTCAAGTTTTCTGCCCAAGTTCTGAATGAGTTGTTAGGAACCCCGAATTGTGACCCTGATGAGTTTAATAGTTTGTAGGATAAACCTCCTTATAGGGATATCCGACATACCTTGTGTGGGGTTGATTTGACTTCTTGGTGGGAGTGGAGTAAGGATACTGGGAGGCATAATACCCTCCATTTTGCTAACTTTAATTAGGTTGCTAGGGTGTGGTTGAAGATAGTGTGTAGTGTGTTGTTGCCTGCCAAGCATTTAACTAAGGTGACACGGGATATGGTGGTGTTAGTCTATATGTTGATGAGGAATGCCCATTAATGTTGGGTCAATCCTGAGGCAAAATATGATGAAACTTAGGAATAATTTGAGGTGGAGATTCTATTACGGGGGGTGGATCACCCGTTTTCTGAGGGCTGAGGGGATTGGAGAGGAAGCAGTGGACATGACCGTTGCTTATCACCCGGATCTGACGGGTAAATTAGTTGATGTAACCCGAACAAAGGCACTAGACTCATCCCATGGACCTGTCTTGTCTTCTCCAGAAAGGCAAGCCCGTGATGACAACGTCATGGCAAGAATGTTCGGTATGGCTGAGCTGCAGTTGTGGATAGGATGACGTCTGGTCACCGATGAGGAAATGGAGACCTTGGCGGATCGCTATCCGTTGATCGAGATTGCAGCCTTTCTGTGCAGGTCTGGTCCCGCTTTTATGGAGCCTTTATATGATGATGAGGCTACTATAGATGAGGCTATGGATGATGAGGAGGTTGTTGTTGTGGATGAGGAGGCGAATGCCTTGATGGTGTTCGATAGTGGTGACGACGAGGCCTAGAGGCCTGAGGGAGTATTCCTAACTCTATACTTTGCTTTAATTGTGCACTGAGGACAGTGCTTATTTTTAAAGTGTGGGGTGGGGTAATATGTCTCTGTTGTATATAGTTGTTTACTGCTTTATCGAGTCTAGTGGTAGTTTTTAGTTAAATTTTTTTTTTAATTTTTTTTTAATTTGGGTTCCTCAGTGTTTGTTTTCAGTACTTTTACTGAGGATTGTCCCTTTGAACCGACTAGGACTAGTTTATTGCTTTATTGAGTCTTAGAGTCGTCATAGGAGTGACAGTTCCCAATGATGGATGGATGACGACCGTCTTAAGGGAAAATTAGTCACATAGAAGAGTAGGATTGAGAAACCAACCTTGGCCTTTTGAAACTATGTCCGAAAAAGTCCGCCAAACCTCATGGGTAGTCACAAGTAGAAAAGTGCAATAGAGTGTTAAACTTGTAACAAGCTTGTGTTCTTAGTTTTGACTCAAAATAAAAAAAAATGGAAATGGGCTTAATTGTGTAATAATACCGTAATGCAACTTGTATGAGCATGTTAGTTGATATATCCTTATATGTGTCATAATGCCATATGTGGTGAGAATTGATTTGTTGTTTCTTAACTTTATATCTAGAACGTGCCTTGTGTGTGTTGAATTAGTATCTTGTATGACTTAGGGAATGTGATTGAGGCGTTTCTTTGAAATAGCCAATTCTTAACTCTTATCGTATGCCTACCATTGAATTTATCCCTAGTGAGCCCCATTGGGCCTTTAGCCTTGTTTATTGATAAATCACATGATAAGCCAAAACTCGTTGTTTGATACCAAATCTTTTGATCCTATGAAAGTCCTTAATGCACTATGTTAAGATGAAGGGTTGGAAAATGTTTGTTGATATAGCTAAGGGTGAATTGCTACATTGTGTGAAAAAGGAAATTCTATTTTGGCCCTGGTCCTTAGTGACAATGTGCACCTCGACTAAAATTGAGAGTGGCTAATTTAGAATTATGCTCGAAATATTGGCCTTGATCTGATCAAGGATAATGTGTACTTTACTTGGATGTTAAAATCTAGAGTTTGGATGGCTAGTGCAAAGGTATGAACTAAAAAAAAACAAAAAAAAATGATGAAAAAAAAGAAATAAAGGGCAAATATGGAGCAATAAAGGGGGTATAGAGTCATGAAGTATGTACTAGGAGGAAGGAAAAGCTATGAAGGAGATTGTTGGCAAAGTTAATAACATGTGCATTAGGGAGGTGTAGTCACTAAAATGATTCATAAATATTCCCTCCTTACCTTAATCCGACATTACAACCAAATGAAAGTCCTCTTGATTCCTTAAGAAATATGTGCAAAAGTAATAATATACTATTGGCAAGCTTATGGTATGTTGAGAAAAGTAAGAACTTCTTTTGTGAGGGTGAGTTGATGTTTGAAAAATAGGCCTTGTTGATATTGCAAGTTCTTTGGTAAAAAGGCTTTACTAAACAAGAACAAGTGAGGGCATTCATGGCATGTGTAAGTTTATCTAATTGATGTGTTTGAATGAGTTTGCATTAACCCGGAAAAATAATAAAAGGGTCATTCTTTGAGCATTGGTTGTACTTGGTGTATATTCGTGAATTGTTGCATCCATTGTGAACTACAAGATCATGATTGAAAATGTTTGGTTGATTTTGAGGTGGGCTGATAAGTCAAAGGGTTGTGAAAAAGAGTTGATAGTCTAGAGAATGTTTGAGGACAAACAAAGTTCTAAGTGTGGGGTGATGATCTTAGGCATATTTATATGCCTAAGTTGTCAATATTTGCCCACTAGTCGATTAGATTAATGGATGATCTCTAGTCATTAGCTTAATTTTTGGTGTAACTTGTGATGATTGTGCACTTACACACATGATTAGTTGTTTCAGGAACTCTCAAGGGAATTGGAGTCAACTTAAAGAAAAGAGATGTAAACGAGCATGAAAAGTGGCTAAGGATGAAGGCCCCAGGGCCAGGCGCACTACTAGGCGCGAGGCACCCAGGGCCAATATTCAGAGAGGCCTCTCATGCGCTCTGAGAAGCGCGACGCGCCAAGGCCCATAATTCAGAGGCCTTTCTCAGGCGCTCTGAGAGGCACGACGTGCTAGGGTGTAGACTTCAGAGGCAAGCTGTAGGTGCGATGGTAGGCGCGACATGCCAAGTAGTTGCCGACTTTTCCAGCTAAAAAATCATTAAATGGGATTCCTAATTGTAGTGGGATTGGACTCCAACCTTTCTAACTCTTATAAATAGACTCCTAGGGTTCCATTGTCCAGCGTTCGACTTTTATTTTGTGGGCAAGAGCAAGTATCTACGTTTTTAATATGTTTTGATCTTCTAACTCTTCTATTTTCCGGAAATCGCATGAACAATTGTATTATGTGGCTTTCTAATAGCATGAGTGGCTAAACGCCCTAGTTCTGGGGTTGTAGCTACGAATTGAATGTTGAATATTTAAGGTTTATGAATTAATTCTTGGTTGTCATTATAAGTTACTTCTATATTCTTGTTTTAGTATTTCTTGACTGGCCATCTAGAGATAAATCTATTGTTTAACCTCAAAATAGGGAGAGGAGAGGTTAGATAGATCAGAGGATATATAGAGCTTGATCGACTCGTTAAGTCGAGGTGATTTGTGTTCAGGAGTGACGCCCGAACGAACAACTCGCTTGGTTCCAAAATAGGATGAAATATAAATGCTCGCCACTTAGTCTATTGATCCCCACTTAACGATGTAGTTAGGTAGCTAATTGGGGTAGGCAACGAGAGGTGTATAGCCCGACTCATATAATTAACCCTATAAACCAATAACTTGACCACTGAAATTAGTTCTATGCCAATAATATGATACATGATATTCAGTTTATGCTGCAGCCCTGGAATTCCTTTTTACTTGCTTGAAACATAATATTAAAGTCGTTCACAATTAGTTACTTTCATTTAGTTCATAATTAGTAGTAGTTAACAATCAATCATCAACTCTTTGTAAAGGTTACTTTTACATTTATTTGTAGAATTAAGTGTTAAATATAAATTAATCATAAGTCCCTTGGGAACGATAACTCGTTTCTTCAAGAATCTATATTACTTGCACGACCACGTATAGTTGCGTGTATACTGGGGAGCAACAAGTGTCAAGACATTCTTCCTTAATTACGAACTGAAGTCAAGACTTAATATGAACTCAGTGGGAATTATGCTTAGCAACGAGTGAATATTGACAATGAGATGGAAGCTCCTTCGTTAGTAGAAGGCGGGTTTCTAGAAGAGGTCTTATTAGATGAAAGCTCATCCACTAGTAGAGGGTGGGTTTCTAGTAGCAATCTCCTTATCCCATAAACTATGTGCCCTCATAGGTCTTTAGCTAGTGGATTCACCTAAGCTAAGAGTATGGTTCTACCTTAGGCAAGTAGGACAACCCCTTTTCGGTGTGGGGTAGCCACCGGATTCCATGGTAAGCTCACATTGTCTATGTCGGTTAAGGCTATTCTCCCTTTTATGATAGTATGAACAAGAATATGAAATATGAACTATAGCTACTCAAGAGGCTTTACTTAGTATGAGTGAGATTATAGGATCTTATTCATGTATTGCACGAGTATGCTTTGAGGGTACTTATGGTATGTTTCCATTGTGTTATGATGGTCTATATGTTGAATATACTTATGACTTATGCTTTTCCATTATCTTCAAAATGATGCTTTAATTTAGTAAATGGCATGCATTCAACAAAAATGTCTTTTTTTAGCATGTTTTCATGATTTGTGCATGACTATCATACTTAGTGCATTTTTGTACTAACCCATATTTTCCTACATTTTTTCCCAAGTGTAAGGTTCGGTTCTTAAGGAGGTTATCATTTTGTTCAAGATTGGATTCGACTATTCTCCTTGCTTGTGGTGAGTCCTAATGATTCGAGGACGGGAGATTCACTTTGAGTTTCATTTCTAGAATTTCATTTTGAACTATGTTGTATGGGCTATGTCCCTTTTCATTTGAACTATTGTAATAGATGGCTACTTGAGACAATTCTAGACTTCCGCTTTCCTTTATAAAGATTTTTGGACATAAATGCGTGTTTACTCTTATTGTTCTAATGCTTTATGTTATGATATG
Organism: Solanum acaule; assembly: GCA_036250505.1. NCBI lineage: Eukaryota > Viridiplantae > Streptophyta > Magnoliopsida > Solanales > Solanaceae > Solanum > Solanum acaule. The sequence continues at coordinate 15,465 of JAJOOR010007332.1, read as the reverse complement.
ATAAGTGGCTTACATGGTGCCTTTTGGGGTTCTATGTGCCTTGTTACGTCTAAGGGGTTCCCTTGGGTTGTGACAAAAAGTATGATCCTGTACCCATGTTGGCAAGACATGGTTTATGGGGGGTGTGAGTTGACTGAACTCGCTTTCATATTGGTGCTCAATAGTATTCCCAATAATATTTACTTTTGCTCAAGGTATAAAAACATTACTCTTTCTTTGGTTTGGTATAATTGCTCAGACTATCCTCTTAGAAGAGGTAACTTCTCTGAATTAACTCTAAACTCATTACTCATTTAAAAATCAATATTTCTACTTTCTCATCGTAAAAATGATAAATTTGGGAATCAATAGATCCCTTAAGCTTTATTCAAAATGTCTCTTTAAACTTTCCTAAAAAACTTCTCCTGACTTTCTCTGAAAATCAATTTAACATAATTTTTTTGGTTAAGAGATTCTCATCAATAACTCAAATAATAAGGTTCATGCTGAAAAATAGGCATGAATAAACAACTCAAGAATCGCAATGCATAATATATAGCAACTCAAGAATTTAGAATAGCAACTCAGAATTCAACAACAAACTTATCTCAAGAATACTCAAAATCTAGGTTGAAACCCTATATTATTCTTTACTGATAGAAACTAGATGATGGGCATGAGGACGAACTCAATACATAACTATGATAGCCTTAAATACCTTGGAAGAACAAAGTTCTTGGTGAAATTGACAAAATTCAAAGAACGATAGAAACCATGAATCCTTTCTCTAAGTCTTAGAAGCATTAATCAAAGTAATGGAGTCGATTGATACTGTTTAGAACATTAATTAGGTGTAAAAACATAGTGGATTAGGCTTAGACAGGATGGGAAAAGACTGAACAACCCCTCTTTAAAAACTATCCACGGGACTATCTATGGTTCGTAGTTTGACCTACGAACCATAGATCCTATCCGTGGAATTGATATTGAATTTTTAAGGCTCAAAATTCCATTTACGGGTCCAAACGATGGCCCGAAGGTGTACTTACAGCCCGTATGTTAGATCCGTAGGAATTGGGTCAAGAAAGTTGACTTCCCAGTATTGTAGCGACGACTTGACAAAATGGGTCGTCGTTCAACATATCGCCCGTCGATTAGAGTCGCTGTTCAAAAACTCCAAAAACTCTGGCATGGCAGTCTCTGGTAAAACGGTCATAACTTTTTACTTCGAACAAGAAATAAGGCAAAGTTAGTGAAATTTTTAAGAGGACTTAAAAACCTTTAATTTGGTAGGACATAGACCACCTAATTCATTAGTTGCTGGGAGATATGATTGTGTGAAGTTGACCTAAGTAGAATCTTATGTCAAAACTTAATCATTAATGAAGCTTTCAACTCAACATTGTGCTAGGGGGTTCTTGTCACCTTAAGTCAAATCCAAATGCATTCGTATACCAAAAAAAGGACATTTACACATATGAGTAATTTATGAATCACCAAATTGAATTTTTACATGCAAATAAAGAATGGTTCAGACTAAATTTTCGGGGTCTTACAATATCTCCCCCTTGGAATGATTCGTCATAGAGTGATGGATGAACTGAGCATGGAAAGGGTAGGGAATAGTTTAACAGTCCAAATTTGTGCAAAATATCCATAAAACTCACGAACTCAGAACAATGAAGGTGGGAATGAATTGAATGAGTAATTTAGGAAGAGTTAATACTATGGACTGGCTAGAACTAATTTGGAGGAAAAGAGATGAGGATATCTCTTCTTCATATCTTCCTTGGCCTCCCATGTAGCCTCTTCAACAAACTGATTTCGCCACAAGATTTAACTGAGGCAACCTCTTTGGTTCTCAACCTGCGAACTTGGCGATCAAGAATCTGGACGGGAATCTCCTCATAAGAGATGTTGTCCTTGATACCAATATTCTCTGTAGGCACAATAATTGAAAGATCGCCTAAACACTTCTTTCGCATAGAGATGTGAAATACCAGATGGAATGTTACTAACTTTGACGGTAGCTCCAACTCATAAGCCACATTGCCAACTCTCTTGGATATCCTGTAAGGACCAATATATCGGGGGCTGAGCTTTCCCTTCTTACCAAATATCATAATACCCTACATAGGTGAAACCTTCAAATAGACCTAATCATTAACCTCGAACTCCAAATCTCTTCTCCTAACATTTGTTTAGGATTTTTGATGACTCTGCATTGTTTTAAACCTCTCTTGGATTATTTTAACCTTCTCCATGGATAAAAGAACTAATTTTGTTCCAATCCACTAAGCTTTTCCAAGCTCAAATGAACAAATAGGATATCTACACTTTCGCCATAAAGATCCTCATAAGGAGTCATCTGAATACTGGAATGATAGCTATTATTATATGCAAACTCTATAAGAGGAAAGTGGTCCTCCTAATTCCCTTCGAAATCCAATACACATTCTCTCAACATATCCTCTAAGGTCTGAATAGTGTGCTCTACTTGACCATCTATCAGAGGATGAAAAGTAGTACTAAGGTTTACATTCGAACCCAAACCTTTTTGAAATGACTTCCAAAACTGAGCGGTGAATTGCACACCCTATATGAAATGATGGACAAAGGGACTCCATGAAGTCGGAGTATCTCACGGATGTATAAACTCGCTTAATCTTCTGTTGAATTGGTAGTATTTACTGACAAGAAATAGGCTAATTTAGTGATCCGATCTACAATCACTGAAATCAAACCATGCTGCCTACGAGATCACGGCAATCCAGTAATCAAGTCAATATTAATCATCTCCCACTTCCATTCTGGAAGAGCTATGTTTTGAGACATACCACATGGCTTTTGGTGTTTAACCTTAACTTGCTGGCAATTTTGGCACTTAACAACAAAATCTACAATGCATCTATTCATACTATTCCACCAATAGACTTCTCTCAAGTCATGGTACATCTTTGTGGAACCTAGATGGATTGAATATCTGGAACTATGAGTTTTTGCCATGATCCTCTCTTGGAGCTCATCAACATTTGTAACACACAAATCTACCTTGATATTTCAACACACGATCTTCCCCTTGTTCAAAAGCCATCACTTTCTACTTGTGAAAATTTGCTTTTAGTTTAAGTAAGAGGGGGTCTTTGTCTTGTTTCTCCTTCCCTTTTGACACTAATGGTGATTCAACCCCATTTATCATAACAACTCCACCTTCACTAGAATCTAACAAACGGAATCCCAAATATGCAAGTTTGTGAACTTCCTTAACCAATTCGTTTTTGCCTTCCTCAACATGAGTTGTACTCCCAATGGACAACCCGTCAAATCATCAACAACAACATTAGCCTTACCTAGGTGATAGAGGATACTCATGTCGTAATCCTTGAGCAACTCTAACAGCCTCCTTTGTCTGAGATTAAGCTCATTCTAACTGAAAACATACGAGAGACTCTTGTGTTTTGTGAACACATCCACGTGAATGCCATAGAGGTAGTGGCGCCATATCTTGAGACAAAAAATTATTGCAGCCAATTCGAGACCATGAGTTGGGTAGTTCCTCTCGTGAATCTTAAGTTTCCTGGAGGCATAAGCTATAACCTTACTTTTCAGCATAAACACACAACCAATCCCCACTCTGGAGGCATCATAATAGACCACAAAACCTCTATACCCTCTGGTAGCGTCAACACTAGAGCAGTAGTTAACCGAATTTTCAATTTCTAAAAGGTTTGCTCACAAGCTTCAGACCTTTGAAACTTAGCTGTTTTCTGAGTCAACATGGATGAAATAGATGAAAATCCCTAGAAGAACCTTCTGTATTAACCCACCAACTCTAAGAAGCTCGTTATATCAATTGGGGAGGTGGGTCTGCGCTTATTTTGCACTATCTTAAACTTCTGAGTGTCAACTCGAATTCCTTTGCCAGACGGAATTTGGCCTAAGAATGCCAGAGATTCAAAAAAGAACTCACACTTAGAAAATTTGGCATAAAACTCTCAATCTTTGAGAGTTTGGAGGAGTATTTTGAGATAATTGGCATCATCTTCTTCATTCCCTGAATAGATCAGGATGTCATTGATGAATACAATAACAAAAATATCTAGATACTTCTTAAAATACTCTATTCATGAGATCCATGAATGTTGCAGGAGAGTTAGTCAAACAAAAGGACATAATAAGGAACTCATAATAACTATAACAGGCCCTGAATGTTTTCTTCGGGATGTCACTCTCTCTCACTTTCTACTGATGATAGCCAAATATGAGGTCTATCTTAGAGAAGCAAGTGGCACCCTGAAGTTGGTCGAAAAAGTCATCAATTCTTGGAAAGGAATATTTTTTCTTTATGGTGACCATTTTCAACTGTTGTAATCGATACACATCCGAAGGGAACCATTTTTATTTCTCACGAATAAGATGGAAACGCCCCAAGATGAGACAGTCGGTTGGATGAAACCCCCGTCAAGAAGATTATCACGGCCCAGGGGTACCCCCTTAGATGTCACATGGCGTATATAACCTCGAAGGACTCCATACAAGCCACTTAGCTCTCATAAAATAGGAAATAAAACAATAAGAGTAAAAAATAGTCCAAGTCCAAAACATTTTGTAAAAGCAAAGAAGAAATCTAAAACTCTTGTCTCATCATAGCCATCTAATACAATAGAATGAAATTGGGCCTAGCCCATACATCATGTCCAAAAGAGAAAAATACACAATAGGAAGTGAAACAATAAAACTCTGTCCTCGAAGCATGACGACTCACCAAAGCTTGGAAGTATATTAAGTCAACCTCTAGCCACAAAACTGAGTACCCTGACTGCTGGACCTATATTTGGGGAAATGTAGGTAAGAGTATGCGTTAGTACAAAACAATGTACCAAGTATGATAGCTATGCATAAAACATTTAAATCATGCTAAAAGGGGATATTTTATTTCATGACATACAATTGACCAAGCTAAAACATGATATAAGAGAGTTAGAAAACTTAAGTCATAACATCATGGTCAATGCAAGCTAACTTCATCATTAAAACATTTGATATCATATGTGATACTTCTTGAAGTAACCTTAGTTCATTATTACTTGTGGGGAATTAGCCTTAACTGATATAGAGACTATGTGAGCTATAACATGATCCCTGGTGTCTCCCACACTGGAAAGGGTTGTTCTACTTGCCAAGGTAGAACCATGAACTTCTAGATTAAGTGGATCCACTAGCTAATCAAACTATGGGGCACATAGTTAAGGGATAAGGAGACTGCTACTAGAAACCTGGCCTCTACTAACGGGGGAGCTTCCATCTCATGAGATTGTTACTAGAAAACAGGCCTCTACTATGAGAGAGCTTCCATCCCATCATCAATATCCACTCGGTGCTAAGCATAAATCCCACGGAATAGTCATTTCTTACTTGACCTCATTATTCATGGAAAGATGCCCTTGGACAGCCAATCCAAGCTAGTTCATTAGGATAGCTCTTACTCTTTTGATTCAATTAGGTGAGAAAGCCTTTAAACCTAAGAATCCTTTCTTTGTGAGAAAACCTTTCACATCATGCTAGTATGTGCTTATGAGAATATCCTTTCACAACACAACATCATCATTGCTACTTTACTCTCAAAGCACCCTTAAAACATTTTTATAGATTTCATAATACAATGCATAAGTCCATAATTACCTCTTGACGCTCAAAACCAACTTTCAATCATCAATGACTAGAATACATGTGTTAAATATGGATTTCATCATAAATACATGTAAAGCTTGCAATACATGCTTAATTTCATATAACTCTTCCTTGAAGATCAAAATCCCATATCATATGATTCATAACGTGAAAACATGGAGATTAGATTGGTTCATGGGAAAATCATCATAAAATCATCACAGTTCATCAATTCATGCATAAGAGATCATAATTCAATCATTATAATCAACAATGAAAATAACCCATGATAATTGAAGAATACCCTAACTCAATTGGGGAATTCTACCTTTAGAAATAGAGGAATTTGGAAACTCCATGGATGAAAGGAAATCATGGATGAAAACTATCATACCTTGAATCCAAAAGCTAGCCTTCCATGGAAGAATTAAGACCTTGACTTGAAACCCTAGGTTGAATCTTATTTTCTTCTTTAAGTTTCTAGAAAGAGAAATATTTAGAGAGGAGATTTGGTTTTCTTTTGTGAATTTAGAAAAATGAAGTGAATGGGTTAATTTGGGGGTTGAAAAAGCTTGAATAAGGGTCTTAGTGAAGGGTAAAGCGACATAGTATAGGAACTAATTTATTAGGACAAGACCCAATTGCCCCTAACATAATAACTGTCAGCTGCCACCAACGGACCCAGTCGATGGACTAGGGTCTGACCCACGGCCCATCCTAGTGGACCGTGGTGGGACATTAGATACCACACTTTTGGCCAATGAACCAAGGACCCTGACCACGAACCGTGGTCAGACCTAAGGTTTGTAGGTTGATCTGAGATCCTGGACCTCAATTTACTTGGCAGGGTGGCCAACCCACGGACTACGGTCCGTGGTTCAGTCTATGGGCTGTGGTTGGCCTCTATGGCTAGCACCTGCAACTTCCCAAAATTTTGTTCATTTCCCTTTTGCGGATATGGGGTGTTACAAACTCTTCCCCTTGGGACTATTTATCCTCGAATGAGATTCAAACTGGTTCTAAAAGAGTAGGAGATGAACTAAAAACCCAACCTACAAGAGGAACTATCGACTCCAAGCTAGGACATTCTCAAAACATCATAAGAGGGGTGAAACTAACTCTATTAACCCATTATGCCTGCAATGCACATAAATAAGGAAGAAACATCAACTCCAAGCTCAACATACTCAAATGCATTATAAGGAAGTAGGAACTACATCTAGCAACGCAATCTGCATGAATTTTCAACGTTACTCATTTTACAAGGAGGAACTACCTTCTCCAAGCTAAAAGCATGCTCAACACAATCTCATGGAGCTCATATGCAATTCAATCTCAAAAAGCATAGCTAAAGCATGTTCATCAATTCATCTCATGAAATATATAGGCAACTCATGCTTAATGCACAACAACATGAGGAACATCAATCATGATAAAAAAATATAGACAAGAGCACTCCATGATCGGAAATAATAGACAAGGGCACTCCATGATGGGAAATAATAGACAAGGGCACTCCATGCAACCTTACCATTTCTCTCTTGTACATCTTAGCATAGTCCTCCGCTGAATAGAAAACCTTGACGGGAAGGAAATGAGCCTATTTCGTCATCCGTTCTACTATCACCCAAATCGAATCACGTTTCACCGGGTGCGAGGCAAACCAACTATAAATTCCATATTCAAGTCTCCCCACTTCAAAGTAGGAATGCTAATGTCTTGGGATAAACCTCCCAGTTTTTTATGCTCAACCTTTACTTGTTGGCAATTTGGACACTTAGCCACAAATCCCGCAATATGGTTCTTCATCCCATTAAACCAATAGATCTCCCGTAGATCACATTATATATTGGTGGGTCTCGGATGAATGGAATATCGTGACTTATAAGCTCCTGTAAAAATCTGTTCCCTCAAGTCATCCATATTCAGAACACATAACCGACCTTGGTATCTAAGTACACCATTTCCCCCTTAGGAGAAAGCCTCAACGGATTTCTTAAGCACCTCCTCATTCAATTCTACTAAACTTGTATCAAGACCTTTCTTGGCTTTCACATCCACCACTAAAGATGATTTTGAACCATTGTGAATCATAACACCACCCTTGGTAGAGTCCACTAATTGAACACCTAATCGAGCCAATCTATAAACATCTTGAACCAACTCTTTCTTTTCTTCTTCAATATGAGCCACACTACCCAAAGATAACCGACAAAGATTATCCGCCACCACATTGGCTTTACGGGGGTGATAAAGAACACTCATGTCATAACCCTTCAATAACTCAAGCGACCTTCTTTGGCGAAGATTTAGATCTTTCTGATTAAACACATATTGGAAACTCTTATGATCTGTAAACACATCTACATGTACTCCATAAAAATAGTGTCTCCAAATATTTAAGGCAAAAACGACCGCCGCTAACTCAATGTCCTGAGTAGGATAAGTCTTTTATGAATCTTAAGTTGCCTTGAGGCATAGGCAATAACTTTCCCATTTTGCATAAGCACACACCCTAGTCCAATTCTCGAGGCATCACAATAAACCACAAAACCAACCGCCCCTTCCGGTAAGGTTAATACCAGGGCGGAAGTAAGTCTATCTTTCACCTCTTGGAAACTCTTTTCACACGTTTCAGACAATATGAACTTAGCCTTCTTTTGAGTCAAACTCGTCAAATTAGAGGAAATTAAAGAGAATACCTCAACAAACCTTTTATAATAACTGGAAAAACCCAAGAAAATTCTAATATTTGAGGGAGTTAAAGGTCTAGGCCAACTCTTGACCGTATCTATCTTCTTAGGATCTACCTCAATACCCTTACTCAAAACAATATGACCAAGGAAAGCTACGAACCTTAACCAAAATTCATATTTGCTAAACTTTGCAAAAAGTTGTTGGTCCTTAAGAATTTACAACACGATTCTCAAATGATCAATATGTTCATCCTCACTCCCTGAGTAGATCAAAATATCATCAATGAACACAATTACAAACATATCAAGGTATTGTCTAAACACCCTATTCATTAAATCCATAAACGCCACTGGAGCATTAGTCAACCCAAATGACATTACCAAAACTTCATAATGACCATACCGAGTTTGAAAATTCGTCTTTAGAATGTCATCATCCTTCACCCTCAATTGGTGATAACCCAATCGAAGATCGATCTTAGAGAAATAACTTGCTCCTTGAAGTTGGTAAATTAAATCATCTATCCTCGGAAGAGGATACTTATTCTTAATGTTAACCTTGTTCAACTATCGATAATCGATACACATACGGAGAGAACCATCCTTTTTCTTAACAAACAAAACTAGAGCACCCCATGGAGAGTTACTCGGTCGGATGAAACCCTTATCCAACAAATCTTTCAATTGTTCTTTCAACTCTTCAAGTTTAGCTGGAGCCATACGATAAGGAGGAATAGATATAGGTTTCTTATTTGGGAGAAAGTCAATACCGAAGTCTATTTCCCGCTCGGGAGGAATACTGGGTAAGTCATCTGGGAACACTTCTGGAAACTCTTTAACAATGGGGACCGACTCGAGAGAAGGGGTTTTGAAACCTACATCCCTCACCTTAACTAAATAGTAAAAGCAACCCTTAGAATTCATCTGTCTAGCTTCAAGATGAGAAAAAAACTTACCCTTAGGCATAAAATCCACCCCTACACGGGTTTTACAATCAATAGAACCATAACATGAATGTAGCAAATCCATACCAAGAATCACATCAAAGTCTAACATATCAATCTCTACCAAGTCAACAAGAGGAACTCTATGGGACAAAGAAAGGAGACTTTCTATCGACCCTCTTAGCCACAATAAAATCACCAACATGAGTAGAGACAGAAAAAGGTTCTAGCAGCACATCTCGAAGAACATCAAACCTCATAGCCACATATGGCATCACAAAAGGCAAGGTACTATCGAGATCAAGTAAAGCATAGACATCAAGTTGGAAAACATTCAACATATTGGTAAGCACATCGGGAAAACCCTCTTGTTCACCACGAGTATGAAGTGCATATTAACGGTTTTGCTTAGGAGCATTGGAACCTGCACCACTAGTAGTAGTTTGCTTGCCCTTTCTTCCTTTAGTCGTAAGCATCGGGCAATCCCTCATTTTGTGACCACTCTTACCACACCCAAAGAAACCATCCGTGCCGGCTAGGAACTTTCCCTCGTGCTTCCTTCCACACTTAGTACAGTTAGACCTAGGCAATAAAGATCCACTACCATTACCTCCTTGAGGCTTAGGGTTAGACACCCTTTCTTGGTTGAACTTATGAGGAGCATTGGAGGAACCTTGATCGGAAAACCTTTGTCGGAATCTAGGACGACCTTGTCCATCAGACATTGCATTAGTGAAATTTCCATCACCGGTCTTAGCCCTCTTTGCCTCCCTAGACTTCCTTGAGTTTATCCCCCTCAATTTGTTGTGTATGTACCATGAGACGAGATATGTCCATGTCATTAATGAGCATAGCAATTCGGCACTCTTTAACCACCTTTTCAGACACACCCAAAAAAAACTTAGTCATCTTAGTCCTTGAATCGGCAACCACTGTTGGAGCATATTTCGACAATTGAGTAAAGTTAAGAGCATATTCCCTCACACTCATACTTCATTTTCGAAGGTTAATTAACTCAAGCACCATAGCCTCCCTCATCTCAAGGGGAAAGAACCTATCAAGAAAAGCGCCCTTAAAATTCTCTCAATTAAGAGGATCCGCATCTTCCGGTCTCCCTTCTTTCCATTAGTTATACCATATTTGAGCCACACCCTTTAGTTGATAAGCGGACAACTCTGCCTTTTCCACCAACGTAAATCCCATGATCATCAAAACCTTATAGGCCTCATCAATAAAGTCTTGAGGATCTTCCTCAACTTTAGAACCATGAAACTCCGGAGGATTTATCCTTGTGAAGTCCCTCACTCATGAAGTTGTTGTGCCCACATTTAAGTTCACGGGAACCGCAACCTCCCTATTGGCTTGGGTAGTCATGGCTTGAGCCAATACTTGAAAAGCAGCCCTAAACTCCATATTCGACACTTGCTCGGCCAAAGGATCACCCGAAACTTGAGGAGCTTGGGGAGGAGCGTCTTGTTCCGCATGCTCTGTCGCATTCTTTCTAGTATAAGCTCTTCATGAAGCCATGTCCTAAAGAACATCGGATAAGGATTAGGAGAGAGACCTTATTGATTTGAACTCTATCGCACGACTTAAGAGAAATGAAAGAAATAGAGTTTCCTACTCATCTTGTAGCCTCTCATTCATAAATGTGGCGCGCTTCACACTCATAAATAAGAGTTTACTAGACATGGCTTATGAGACATCCTATAGCCATTCTAAACCTTGTGCTCTGATACCAAGTTTGTTATGACCCAGGGGTACCCCTTTTGATGTAACATGGCGTATAGAATCCCGAAGGACTCCATACAAGCCACTTAGCTCTCATAACATAAGAACTAGAACAATAAGAGTAAAACAATAGTCCAAGTCCAATTTTTTTTATAAAAGCAAAGCGGAAGTCGAAAATTCTTGTCTCATCAAAGCCAATACAATAGAATGAAATTGGCCTATCCCATACATAATGTCCAAAAGAGAAAATACATGATAGAAAGTGAAACAATAAAACTCCATCCTCGAAGCATGAGGACTCACCAAAGCTCAAAAGTATATCAAGTCAACTTCTAGCCACGAAACTGAGTACCCTGACTATTGGACCCTACATTTGGGGAAATATAGGCAAGAGTATGCGTTAGTACAAAACAATGTACCAAGTATGACAGACATGCATAAAACATTTAAATCATTCTAAAAGGGGACATTTCATTTCATGACATTCAATTGACCAAGTTAAAATATGATATAAAAGAGTTTGAAAACATAAGTCGTAATATTATGGTAAATGCTAGCTAACTTCATATTTAAAACCTTTGAACTCATATGCGATACTTTTTGAAGTAACCTTAGTTCATTATTACTTGTGGGGAATTAGCCTTAACCGAAATAGAGACCATGTGAGCTATAACATGATCCCCGGTGTCTCCCACACTGAAAAGGGATATTCTACTTGCCAAGGTAGAACCATGAACTTCTAGCTTAAGTGGATCCACTAGCTAATCAACCTATGAGGGAACATAGTTAAGGGATAAGGAGACTGTTACTAGAAACTCAACCTCTACTAATGGGGGAGCTTCTATCTCATGAGATTGTTACTAGAAATCTGACCTCTACTGCGGGATAGCTTCCATCTTATCATCAATATCCACTCGGTGCTTAGCACTAATCCCACGGAATAGTAATTTCTTATTTGACCTCATTATTCATGGACGGGTGACCTTGAACAACCAATCCAAGCTAGTTCATTAGGATAGCTCTTACTATTTTGATTCAATTTGGTGAGAAAGCCTTTCAACCTAAGAATCCTTTCTATGTGTGAAAACCTTTCACATCATGCTAGTATGTGTTTATGAGAATATCCTTTCACAACACAACATCATCATTGGTATTTTACTCTCAAACCACCCTTAAAACATTTGCATAGATTTCATAAAATAATGCATAAGTCCATAATTTACCTATTGAGACTCAAAACCAAATTTTAGTCATCAATGCCTAGAAAACGTGGGTTAGATATGGATTTCATCATAAATATATGTAAAGCTTGCAATACATGCTTTATTTCATAAAACTCTTCCTTGAAGATCAAAATCCCACATCATATGATTCATAACTTGAAAACATGGGGATTACATGGGTTCATGGGGAAATCATCATATTTCATTAATTCATGCATAAGAGATCATAATTCAATCATTAGAATCAACAATGAAAAGAACCCATGATAATTGAAGAATACCCTAACTCAATTTGGGAATTCTACCTTTTGAAACAGAGGAATTTGGGAACTCCATGGATGAAAACTATAATACATTGAATCTAAAAGCTAGCCTTCAATGGAGGAATTGAGACATTGACTTGAAACCCTAGGTTGAATCTTCTTCTTCTTCAAGTTTCTAGAGAGAGAAATATTTGGAGAGGAGATTTAGTTTTCTTTTGTGAATTTCGAAGAATGAAATTAATGGGTTAATTTGGGGGTTGAAAAATCTTATCTAGGGGTCTTAGTGAAGGGTAATACAACATAGTATATGAACTAATTAATTAGGACAAGACTTAACTACCCCCAACAAAATAAATGTTAGCTGCCACCAACGGACCTAGTCGACGAACTGTGGTCTGACCTACAGCCCATCTTGGTGGACCGTGGTTGGCCATTTCAGACCACACTTTTTGCCAGTGAACCATGGACCCTGACCACAGACCGTGGTCTGACCTACGATCCATAGGTCGAGCCGTCATCCTGGACCCCAATTCACTTGGAAGGATGGCCAATCAACAGACACTCTTACGGTCCATGGTGCAGTCCATGGTCCGTGGTTGGCCTCCGCAGCTGGCACCTGCAACTTCCCAAAATTTGTTTCATTTCCCTTTTTCGGATATGAGGTGTTACAAAGATCTCTCAAATGCTTTTTAACTATTTTAACTCAGCTGGACCCATTCTATATAATGGAATAGAAATGGGTTGAGTATCAAGAAGGATATCTATTCCGAACTCTACTTCTCTCTCAGGAGGGACTACAAAAATATTGTATGGAAAGACCTCTGGAAACTAACTCACATCTGAAACTAACTGAATAAGCGATGTCTCAACACTAGAGTCACTAACTCAGACTAAGTGAGAGATGCCCCCCTTATAAACTAACTTTCTGGCCTTAAGGTATGAAATGAAAGGACCCTTAAGCATTGCTGAACTAATCATCCACTCTTGAACTTGCTCATTAGGAAACTCAAACATGACTACTCAAGTTCTATAATAAACTGAGGCATAACAAGCATGAAGTCAGTCCATACCTTGAATTACATCAAAATCAACCATGTCTTAGCTTAAATAACTCAGCCATGGTGTCTTTGTGATAGACATAGATAGTACAATCATGATAGAATTTTTTCTGCTAGAATAGACTCACCAATAGGTGTGGAAACACTGAAGTGTTCTAGAAGTTAATCTAGGGAAATGTCAAACATCATTGCTACATAAGGAGTCAGAAAAGTCAAACTCACACCTGGATCAAGTAAGACATATAAATCAATAAAAAAGAGTTTAACCATACCGGTGAAAACATCTGGCAAGTTCTCCTATTCTCGGCGACGAGATATAGCTAAACGGTTTGCTCCTTCGCCTATCCCTAAAGTAGATCTTCTCAGGGAAGCTCTGTTTGTTGGAGTTGCTGAAGAAGATTAGGCTATTTTGCCCCCGTTAACCTGCCTATCCTTAGGGCACTCTATCATAAAATGACCCGTCTGACCACACTTGACCAACCATTGGAGCTATCACGAAATTATCGTGGATGGGTCCTACTATACTTATCACAAGGTGGGCACCAAAACCCCTATACCACCTTACCCTGAGCTCTGAAATTCTGAAAACTCTTATTCCCATGAACATTCCTATTTCTTGGTGCAGGTGCACTAGCTGATGATGGAAACGGTCTTGATAACCTCTGCTAGAAAGATGATTGATGCCTATTCCCACTATTTTGTTGGCTACACTCATGATTTGTTGTCTTAGCCATGTTGCTACGAAACTCCTCCCTATCTTTTAACTTGTCCTCTTCTACCTATTGTGCATGAATCATAAGCCTAGCTATATCCATGTCCCATATCAACATAGATGCTCTCCCCTCATTATTAGATAAACGGGATAGCCCAAACACAAAAAAAAAAAAAAAACTCATTCTACTTCTCATATCAGCCACAATCTCTGGGGCATAGCGGGAAAGCTCAGTGAACTTGAGGTTGTACTCTTGCACACTCATAGAGTCCTGCTTTAGAATAAGAAAATGTGTTACCTTTGCTTCCCTTAACTCTCGAGGAAGGAAGCTCCCCAAGAAAGTATCCTCAAACATAACCCAACTTAAAAGTAGTGCTTCATCTGCCCTGTTCTTCTTCCACTTATCATACATTATCCTAGCGACACATTTGAACTAATAAGAAGCCAACTCCATACCCTCTGCGTGAGCAACACGCATGAACTCAAATACATTTTAAAGCTCTTCCACAAAGTTCTCTAGATCCTGAGTGACCTTCAACTTTGTGAACTCTGGGGATTCAAGATGTATAAGGCACATCCTGAAGACCTACTACTTGTTGACCTACCTAATTTTCCACAACTTGAGTCAATATTTGAATAGCATTCCTAGACTCTACATTGGTGACATCACCCTAAGGGGCTTTCACTTCTAGTGCATTGGGATCTTCTTTACCTTGAGGATTTGCATTTCATCTAGCACGACGTCCTCTAATAGCTCTTCATAGAGGCATGATGTAAAATGTCACGCGCACGCCTGAGTTAGAAAAAACTTTTATAGAGTTGAACTCTATCGCTCGAACAAGAGTAAGAAGAAAGTGAAATGTTCCTAAATCTCGTAGCCTCCCAATTATAGATGTGGTACACTTCACACTAATAAGAAGGACTCTACATAGAATACTTCATAGACACCCTAGGACTCTTGAACTCTATGCTCTGATATGAAATTTTCCACACCCCGAGCCTACACCCTGGGCCTAGCCGACACTCGAGAACCATTTCTGATCCCCAAGTGAACTCTTGGCCTAACTTACTATTTAGCAGAAGACTTACTCAAACATAAATAAGCTTTAAAAATATAATTTAGAACAGTCAAACTCAAGCAAATACTTAACTCAAACTGTCTGAATATACTTAATTGCAATAATAATAA